>AYEL01073455.1:0-14046 GCA_000484575.1 Olivierus martensii | reverse complement strand
CCATATTAGTAGTGCAGTATCTAAAGTGTATTCTAAAAATAAGAAATCTCTATTACAGCTCTCTGTAATTATAACTATTTTATTTTATTTTACCGTATGTACTTATATGTTACTTTTAGGTTTTTCTTGTTTATTTTAAAATTAAGTATGCATAGCTTGGAATAACGTATGATATTTGAATTTTAAATTTGATTTATTTTAAAATTAAGTATGCATAGCTTGGAATAACGTATGATATTTGAATTTTAAATTTGATTTAAAAAGAACGTTCTTGGAACCGATTATTGTTCTAGAACGTTATTGTCATTAATAATGTTGATATGTAACCTGATGATGGCTTTAGTTAGCCTTAAACGTTTGTTATAATAAAGTATTATTTACATTGTTCTCTCAGCTGCTTATAGTGTTTTCATCTACATGTTATTCAATATTTGGAGTTTAAGCAGTTAATATTTCAAAAAATACTAAATAATAAATAGAATCTAATTTATTAGAAACATATCTATTTACTTTCAGAAATTTTTATATAGAAATTGTTTTTTAACATATTTTACATTAATAAGGTAGCAATGCAAATGATGAACTTTCAACATGTTGCATGACTCATACATGCTCATTCGTCGACCCATGACATCAATTAAACAATGCGTGTGTGCAATAGAGGGAATCCGTGTTGGCTATTTACCCTCTCCTGCCCCTATTGTAAAGCAAGATATGCCTATACTTTGTTATGTGAAGCATATTATAAGGAAATTTCGTAATTTTAATAGTTTTTATCATATAGAGATTGTTTTGTAAGAATCTAGAAAATTACCGTTAGTTAGACTATGAATGACTTCATTAGAAGCAATATTTCATTGTAAGGACATTTGTTAAGAGAATGTTTAGCATACTGTATAAATTTTTAAATAAAATTGCTTAAATATAAATTATTTTAAAATTGCAATTTTTTTAATAATAAAAATTTAATATCTAAACAAAATTGAATTCTTCAATTTTAAATCATAATATTCATTTCAGCTTCTTGGAGTGCAAGGCCCTTGTAAAGAAAACCCAGGTGAAAATGCTGCTCTTCTTGCTCGCATTGTGTGTGCAACAGTTTTAGCTGGTGAATTATCACTTATAGCAGCACTAAGTGCTGGCCATCTTGTAAAATCACATATGAAATATAATAGGTAATATATTTTGATTTATTATTAAAGTTATATTTCAGTCAAATTTAAGCATATATGAAACATAAG
This sequence comes from Olivierus martensii, assembly GCA_000484575.1. Taxonomy (NCBI): domain Eukaryota; kingdom Metazoa; phylum Arthropoda; class Arachnida; order Scorpiones; family Buthidae; genus Olivierus; species Olivierus martensii. The sequence goes on along the minus strand of AYEL01073455.1, from coordinate 12,805 downwards.
CCTTTTAGATAAGTTGTTATAAAAATATTTATTGTTTATATCAAAAATCCTCTTCAGCTATTACAATACTACTATTTTAATAAAAAATATATTACTTTTGCAATGAGTATTTAAACTCATAAGGCTTTCTGGTAATGGGAACAATATTAAAATTGGTGATGTAAATAATTTTTGCTATTGCGGGTCGCCAGCAGGCGATATAATTTCACAGGCCTTAGCCTTGCGTGGATGACGCCAGGATCTGACACCAGTCGGTACTGTTGTGATCGATTCCGACAAATAGGCGGATTTGCCTAGCGGATGATGATGTGGGTTATAGCCATGAATAAAGATGGAGAGATGCTCAAGAACACAATGACAAACAACTCGTACAGTTAATACTTTGGATCTTTATTCTTGAGAGAGAGAATTACAACCCAAATAGGGAGGATAAATACCTTATAAACAGAAGGTTCTTGCAAAATCAAGATTTTGCACTTCTTCTATACGAGCACAACACTAATTGTCTAGAGTTCAAAGTTCTTAATGTGATCTTTGTCCACATGGGAACCTACATATACTTGTTGTCCGGTTGGTAACTTCTGGGGAGTCGTCTTCTAATGGTGCATTGCCTTCGTGGCTAATTGATGCCTTAAGATGGAAACACCTTTTTTGTAGGTGGGATCCGACTCCCTGTTGGTGCGGCGTAGCTGGAGGAACAGGATGGCGGTTGTAAAACCTTGGCAGTGATAAGAGTTATTACCTCTTCGTTCTCCCTCCATTCTCTCCCTCGGGTTCTCTCTGTCGATGCGTGCGGCCAATCCCCTTTTATAGTATCCTCGAGTCTGGGACCAAAACATCATCTCACCCAAAATTCCCGAGCTTCGCTGCATTCCCGACTATTGTTTATTATTTCTTTTGCAGGTGGGGTCTACTACGCTAATCCCTGGACACCTGCACAAGCATGATCCTTCGCCCACAATACATTATCCCTTTTTGTTTTTGAGATTTACGATGCTGGGAACGAAGTTTCATGCCGAGCAGTGCAATTCAGTAAATGCTTTTTTCTTTTATCAATCTTAATGTTCTTCCTCCCGTTTACAATTTCTTTGTTTGATGTTTTTAGCTTTCTCCTTTTTTTTACAATTTCTTTGATGTATTAAATTTTTCTTATACATCGCAAATATAATTCATATTTTTGTGATCCTCACACTACTGATTTTGATTAAAACAAAAAATTTGTCAAGCTAGTAGCAGTTTTTGTGAGGAACTAGAGTTGACACATATGATGCATTCCTGTTATTGAGTTGAATATATACTAGGGTGGGCAAAACGAATTTGGAAATTTTTATCAAAATTGATAATTTATGAGAATGATAAAAAACAAAAAAACAATAAAATAATTCTACCAATTTTATTAATTGTATTTATATTTTTTATGTATGTAATAATATATATAAAATTGTTGACAAATATTCAGTAATTTCAAACAAAACACTTTTAAAAGTTCTGGATGTTCATGATTTTTAGTTGTAGTTAGATGAAAAACAGTTTTAGGAACAACCCAGATAGCAAAATATAATCAAGAAATGCAAACTGTGTCAATTTTAATGTGGGAAATTTTCAAAATATTTTGAATAATTATTTTATTTTATATATTATTATTATTATTATTATTATATTGGGATATGTCAATGTGAGCACGGAATAACTTCGGAGCAAAAGTGCTATGTCAGACAAGAGTCAAGACATAGCTACTTGAGATGTTTTAGTTGTGTATTAACTAACTGTGTGTGTCAATGCTGAGAAACTTTCTTACTATGTTGCATGTATTGAGCAGTGATGCCTTTTGTAGTGTTATATATGACTTGGGGTGTAAATCTAATGTTCCGAGGCTTTTGTGTAGAGTGTGGGGAATTACTCCTGTTGAGGATAGAATGATGGGTACTGTTAAAACCTTTTGCATTCCCCAGAGACACTTAATTTCTTGTGAGAGTTCTGTGTATTTGCTAATGTTTTGGGTGAATGCATCCTGGATGTTGTGTGTGTTGGGTATAGAGATGTCTATAATGTAACTTAAAGATGTCTATAGAGATGTCTATAATGTAACTAAATAAGGTAACTTTGTTTTGTTTGTCTATGAGAGTGATGTCTTGTCTGTTGTGATGTATGGTTTTGTCTGTTATGATTGTTCTGTCATAATATATCTTTTGAGTCGAGTTTTCTAAGATTGTGTCTGGTATGTATTTGTAATAAGGAGTGGGCGTGTTTATTAATTTGTATTTGACACTTTTAATTTGCAAGCTTTTGGTGTATTATGTTTGCTACTTGGTTGTGTCTGTGTAGGTAATCTGTTTGTGCAAGCAGCTTGCAACCCGACGTAATGTGCTGAATCGTTTCGGATGCTATGTGGCATTTCCTACAAGTGTCGTTTGTCAATGTGCTGTCCTTCAGTATATATTTTCTGTGTTTATTACTTGGTCTTGTATTGCTATTACAAATCCTTCTGTTTCTGTAAATAGATCCCCCTGACTAACCAGCTGTTTGATGCTTTGGTGTCTATGAAGTGTTTCTGAAGGTGGTGTGGGTGTCTGCCATGGAGTTCCTTTCTACTCCAGGACGTTTTCTTTTCTTGTATGTGTGCAATATTGTCTATTGGGTTTGAAGTGTTGTTCTGTAGATTTAATGGTGTGATGTTTCTATCTGCCAAGACTATAGCTTTATGTAGTTGTGATGTATGTTGCTTTTTATGAAAGAACTCTCTCAAACTATAAATCTGTCTGTCGTGTAAATGTGGAATGTCAATAAGCCCACGTCCTCCTTCCTTGCGTGGGAGAGTAGTTCTTTCTATGGCAGATTTCGGGTGATGGTACTGGTGTTTTGTAAGTGCTGTTCGTGTTTTTCTTTGGAGTGATTCTAGTTCTGTTTGTGTCCACTGTATCACTCCAAAGGAATAAGTCAGAACTGGTATGGCGAATGTGTTGATGGCTTTCACTGTGTTTTTTCCATTCAGATGCGTTTTCAAAATGTTATTTAATCTGTTGGTGTACTGTTTTGATAGTGTTTGTTTAGTTTTCTTCTGTTCTGTGAGTCTGGCCTGCTGGAATCCCAAATACTTGTACACTTCACCCTCTTCCATGGATTCGATAGTGTCTCCATTTTCAAGAGTGAAGTCTCCTTTCTTTAGGACTCCCTTTTCTATGTGGATTGTTTTGCATTTGTCTAGACCAAACTCCATGCAGATGTCTTTTGAAAATGTGTGTGTGATTTGTAATAGCTGTTGTAATTGTGTTTGTGTTGAGGCATACAGCTTAATGTCGTCCATGTATAAAAGATGTGAGAGTGTGTAATGTGTTGTTCGGTTTTGTCTAATGTTGTAGCCACAATTCGATGTATTCAGTTTGTTGGAAAGTGGATTTAGGGCGAGGCAGAACCAAAGTGGGCTGAGGGAGTCACCCTGAAAAATACCACGTCTAATGTGTATGGGTTCTGTGGCTACGTGATTGTTATTTATAGTGACATGTAGTGTTGTATTATGTTTTGTAGGAATGTGATGTATTTGGTATTGATTTTGTAGATTTGTAGTGTCTGTATGAGGCATGAATGTGGTATGCTGTCAAATGATTTTTTGTAATCTATGTATGCTGCGTGTAAGTGTCTGTGTTGACTGTGTACTTGTTTGAGTATTGTTATGTCAATGATCAGCTGCTCTTTGCACCCCATGTGACTTCTATGGCAACCTTTCTGTTGTTTTGTGAGAAATTATTATTATTATAAAAAGATTTATATTGTTTTATATTAGAAACTAACAAATTTATTATAATTTGAAACAAAAAGGACCAAAATTTCCAATTTTTGTTGATTGCTCATTATATATAGATAGCAAGAGTGTCATACAAACATTTCTGTCAAAAAATATGGCCAGAGAAATGTGATTTCTTGTTTGATTCTTTGTGTAGTATTTTCTGTTATACGAAACTATCTTTTTTATATAATCCAATATATTTGATGGCATTTGAGCACTTAATGAAGATATTTGATTTCTTTATGATAAAGATGAACTATCACCCTACTAAGTTTGTGCTTCTGGTTGAGTTCTATCAAAAGAATTGTTTTGATTTATTGATTGGTGTTGTTGCTAATTCTCATCATGTTATTTGAAAAGCAAAGTCGATCGTCAAGTGTAGTATAGGTCGCTTTGTTTTGCTGATAAGTTAAAATTTATAAATTTTTAAATAAAACTAATTTATCGAATTTTATGTGTGAAAAAGCACTAAAATCGTATTATTTACAAGGGGCCAAACTTTCCCAAATTTTAATTTACTGGATCAAGATATCTGTAAAAAAGAAGTAAGGATAAAATCTGAAGGAAATGTGGAACATGATTTTGAAGTCGGACAAATTCGGACAAACTGTTCTTGATTTTGGGGGGGTGCAAAGATCACAATTATATTAATTAATTCGGATTGGGTTCGAATTAAAGGGGTAATTAAAAATTATTAAAATATCGACGGAAAATCAAATTTTTGAATAATACAATAGAAATATGGAAATATGATAGAATTTGAGATTTTAACCATTTTTTCTCAATTTACGCAAAAATTACAAAGTTATTAAGTTTTAAATTTTGTCTCTGGAGACAAGTACTAGGAGTTCAAGAAGGAATGCGTTTGTTTCAGGAGAACAGGCGGTGGAGTGTTAAAGGTTAAAGTCCTCTTAGACATTCCTCCTTTTCATTTGCATGTTGAGGCTAGTGCTCAAGAGGGTTATTATAGGCTCCATTCTTGTGGGAGAAGAATCTTTTGGGACCCACAAAGTGAAGCACTCATCTTTTGAATGGGACAAGTCAAGCAGCCATATTCTTGAGATGGTTAAGGATTACACATGGTGCCCATATTTAGCTTCTTCAAGCCCTTCACTGTTTTTCCCACTGGGGAAGTGGATTTGGGTGCAGTATCAAGGGTGGGCTGATCTGGTTTTTAGATGGTTCTAAAACCATTACTAGTGTTAGGGCAGTGGTTTACTGTGAGGGAACAATAATGTCTTATTCTTATTCCCTTGGACAGTTTGCCAGTCTTTCAGGCAGAAATTTATGTCATTTCTGCATGTGTTAATATCATTCTTGATATGAGATATGTGAATAAACACATTTATATCCTATCAGATAGTCAAACTGCATTAAAAGCACTTGATAGCTCCCGCTTTACTTCTAAGCTTATATGGGATTGTCGTCTTCTCATTTAGAAACTCATTTAGAAACTGGCTACTAGGAACAAGGTACAAATTGTTTGGGTACCAGGGCACAAAGAGATTGAGGGGAATGAGGTTGCTGATGGGCTGGCCAAAGAATGAGCTTCTTGTCCCTTTATTGGACTTGAACCTGCCCTGGGCATCATATATGATGCATTTGGGTGAGTTGTCAGGAACTGATTGACAGCTCAGCACCTCACTCACTTCAGGTCTACTCCTGGATTAAGGAAAGCAAAAGCTCTTGTTTTAGATCTTTCTTTACAGAGAACTAAAGAGTTGCATAAAAATGAAGCTAGGGCACTGTCCATCTTAGAAGGCATCTTCATCTAATTAGGATTGATGATAGTCCCAATTGTAGATGATAAGGAGGAGATGAAATTCCTCTTCACATTTTGTGTGGATGTGTGGCCCTGTCAGGCTAAAGTATGATCTTGTTGGGTTGCATTTTCCTACATCAGAAGATCTTTTAATAGTCCCATTGAAGAAGATACAGTGGGTGATCAGTTAACAAACATAATCTGTTCTAAGATAATGTTCGTTATCTGAATTGTTTGTTAACCGATCATCGATTTGCCATAGGTTTTTATAGGAATTTGATTAATTCATTCCGGAGACCCAAAAAAAATAGTAAGAAATTATATAATTTTTTATTTACCTTTATTTATATGTAATAACCATAATATATACATACATAGTATTGCATTTTCATCTATTATGTTTATTTTCTGTTAAAGAATCTGTCCAATGTCGATTGCTTTTTCTCTCTTCTTCAAGATTTTTCAGAAGTGATTAATAGCATTGTTGTTGTAGAGATCCCAAGCCTATTGACCTCATCATGGTATGAGTGAATCTAAGACCAAAAAATTGTAAAATCTCTCTCTTACCTTCTTTAATAAATGTTTGATTTGTAGATCTCCCCAAGAGATCCTCAAGCCTATTGACCTTAACTTGGTATGGGTGCCATTTTAACTAGGATCCCCAAGCCTATTGACCTCAACCTGGTATGGGTGCCATTCTAACATAAATATTGTAAAATCTCTCTCTTACCTTCTTTAATAAATCTTTGATTTGTTTAAGTGTAAAATCTCTCTCTTACCTTCTTTAATAAATCTTTGATTTGTTTTGTCTCCAAATTCATTTTAATCGGGAAAACTACTGTTCTCCCATTTTTATCCACATCTCCACGAATACGCAAGGTCTAAGCCTGTCATTCCGTTAGATTAATTAAGCTGCCATATCCTCATGAGATATTTTTATCTGGTAGCGGTTACTTATAGAGCCCATCACAGGCTGGCCAACACCCATGATGAGGTCAACCAGATGGTTAAAGGAAGGATCCAGACCTCTCCTGAAAAATTGGAGGAGTGAGACCCGGATCCTCCAGGATGGTAAGCCACAGCTTTACTAGGCATCTGACCTGTCATTCCGTCAGTCCTTGGGTCCCACAGTTTGTTTTGTGAAGTGTTCATAATCCGAACATAAAAATCTTTCACCTAAAGTGTTCGTTATCCGAACTGTTCATTAACTGATCACCCACTGTACTATCTTTTGTGATTAAGACAGGACTTCTTATGGGATGATCCTGTTGGGTATATGCAATAGAGCAATGGTGGTCATAGTGCTAGGGCTGTGTAAAGCCCCTGCCTTTTCTGCAATAAAAAAAGAGGTATTTGATTATAATTTATTCAAATAAGCCATAATAATGTTTACATATTATATATATATTCTTTATTACAAAAAATAAAAAGATGCACTCCTAAAAAGTAGAGCAAGAACAGCAAAATTCTGTATATAAATTCCTTTCAGCTAGATATACAAATGATCACAATTTCATTGCCAATGAATGCACATACATTTCAAGAACACAAAGAAGGGTGAATCTGGGGTCTATATAAGAAGTGCTGTTCATAAGTATGGATATATCCAGCCTATTTTGCTGATATCTGTATGATTTATCTCTTAGCAGTATGAGCAACCGAGCAAATTTTCACTCCTAGAAAATTTACTCAGTTTCTCGTGTGTATCAAACCTATGTAAGGCCAGATTATATACCAATAATAAACCTGCATGTTTTTTTTTTTTTCAACAGAGCATATGTAAATATATACAATGTATATTTGTATGAACATATAATATTTAGAATATAAATAAAATAACCAAATTTGATAAAGAAGGATTAATTTATTATTTTTGTTTTTTTATCAAAGATGGTTGTATTTTCCATAGAAACTTTATCGATGACATCATTATTAAAATCAGTGGGACAAGCTATATGCACAGCAGTTCACTTTACTTGTTATCCTTAGATATTAAAATTAATTCAATAATTTATATTATCTTAGAAAAGGCAATGCATGCACCATTGAATTATCAAGTAAAGCCATCAAAAATAAAAAACGGCTTGTTTAATAATGTAAGTGCAAAGCATGGATTTTATAGAATTATGAATGTTTTCAGCTTGCCTGTGACTCTTAAAATAACTAGAGGAATTTGAATATTCAAAGAAAATTTTAAATTCTTTATATATTTTTAAATACATATTTGCTTATTTATTTTTAAATAATAAATTATTCTAAAAATAAATATAATAAATCATAAGAAATGAGTATAGATGCTGAACAAATTTACTTTTATTTTACTATTTGTAAAATGAAAAGTTTTTCTTCCACAAAATTTCAATTATTTTTCGGTAATTAATTTTTATTAATTTTATGATGTGAACACAGCATCTCTGTCAATGATATGGTATGATGAAATCAATATTTGTACATAATGCATTAATCCATCCATTGCAAAGATGTTAAACGTCATTCTAGGAACAATAATTCAAATTTTACTGTATATATCAGAAATATTTTTACAATAATCTGCTTAAAGTTTGTATTTGATTAGTAACATAATGAAAAGAAGAGAACTTATGTTTAAATAATTTTCTACTAATATTATTACAGTAATGTTAACTAATGTAGGTATCCTTCCCTTTACGAAAATTCATTTAGTGCTATTTCGCTTTTACAGCTCTGCATTAGTAATTTTTTATTTGCTAATTGATAGAAATCTGAAGAGGATTTATTTTTCTTTTCCAAAAAATGTTGGCCAGATGGCCACATGATAATGCAATAGAATACTTCATTACCATGTGGTCATCACGTTCCAAATCCCACACCTTCAATTTTCAGGAGGGTCTAGTTCTGGGCCATTGAACTTATCCTTCACTTTCTGGTTGATTTCATAGGTGTTGACCAATTTGTAATAATCTAGTTAAACATCTATAAAACAAGCACTTTTTGCAGGGTAGAACAATTTATTAAAATTTAACAAACATTTTCAGTATATAGCCCTCTCAAAAAAAAATTGTTTATTAAGTTTTAATAAATTGTTCTACCCTGCAAAAAGTGCTTGCTTTATAGATGTTTAAACTAGTTTGATTAGTAGAAGCAGTATAAGGTTTATTATGACTTGTAATAATCTCTAAAAGCCACTGCTGCCAGTAGTGGTGCTGAGAGAATACACCAAGTTTGACTTATTCCGAAGCGGACGTATACCAAGGTATCAGTGTATTTTTTTCTTTTCTCCTCTGTAAGATATCAAAACCAAAAACCATACATATTACATATATTTTACACACAGATTATTCAAATTTTTATTCACTTTTAAATTCTTTACTATATGCAATTTGAGGAAATTGAGGTTTGAAGAATAATGTTATAGGCTCATGGAACTGACTTTGGGAAATATCCGCAACTTTTTTAAAAATTTTTATTTTTACGTCAGTTATAACAAAAAACTTTTCCAGTCCCATTCATTTTGTTATAAACGTATTCCACTGTACAGTAAAACTGAAGTTAGAAAATGGCTGCTGTTCTAACAAAACCTTGGTAGTGGTGCTCATCAGATTTTTGGTATAAAGTGGTGATTTATTTTTGAGTTTGTGTATAAATTTTTAAATCAGCAAGAAGAGAAATTAATGAAGATCAAAATGATGTAAGTCTCATCTTCACAGGGGCCCTACGCATTTTCAAACAGGGACAATTTTAAAATCTATTGCTTTTTCAAGCTATTGGAAATGCCAAAATTCTTTTACTAGAAATTTTTTGTTTTGATTTTGTTGCTACAGCAACAGAAACATTGCAAACTTCTTGGATGATAAAATTAAAACAAAACATTCTAAGAAATTCTAATGAATTACTCTTAATTTTCACTTCTAAAATGAATTTTATACAAGATTTAGAGAATTTTGTCCACAATAAACTAATGGAAAATGTGGATAAGATCGTAGCATTGCCACCAGACAATAGTAAAAAATACCTCCACAAAGATGAAAAGGAAAAAATCCGTAAATATGCTTTGGAAATTCACAGCTATGCTCAAGAAATAGTAGGTATGGTTAAAGCCATAAATTTATACAACTCCCAACTTATAATACCTTCTTATGCTCAAATTACTGCACTACCAATCACAGATTCAAAAATCCTGGGTAACCCACTAGTTAATGATTCTATTACTAACACTGACAACAATTCTATCATGATTTCCATCGAACCAACTGATAAAACTAGTTCACAAGAAAATAAATTAATTGACATAAAAAATTCAATTATAAAAAACATAAAACCACAAGAACTCGGTATACATGTTAAAAATATTAAACACAATATAAATAAAAACATAACCATTGAAGCTAAAGATCAAAATGACTCTGATAAACTAATTAAAGCTATAGAATCTATTTCATATCTAAGCAGCAAAATACAACTTAAGTAAATTAACAAAAGGAACCCAAAAATTATCTTTTTAAATATACTAAACTACATTAATGAAAATCAAATAACAAAAAACATATATAAACAAAATACTGAAATAAAGAGATACTATAGTGAAGAAGACTTTTTAGAAAACTGTAAATTTACAACAACTATTAATAAACATAATAAACAAATTAAAAATAGGCATATTGTACTAACAATAACATCAAAAATCAAAAATCTATTAATTTCTATGAAAACCCTTTCTATAGAATGGGCAACCATCAAAATTGACACTATATCTCAATAATGATATGTTTTAAATGCTGTGGTACAAATAATCTAGCAAGAAATTGTAAAAATGAGTAAATATGTAACCAGTGTACTGAAAAACATCCATTTAAAAAACTGCCCAAATAAAGACAAAGAACCTAAATGCATTAACTGCATAAATCATAATAAAAATCTAAAACAAAACAATACTAATGAGAAATTTAATACTTCCCATAACACCTTCCACAACAACTGTGAATATATTAAAAAACTGAACATTTTAACTATAAAAAGAACAAATTATGAGTAGTACTGAAAATATAAAAATATCAACTCTGTTAAATAATAACAACAACTGTAATAATATAAACAATAATATCATATATAATGAAAATGATGATGATGATAATTCTGAAGATGAATGGAAGAATAATAGTTTAGATTCGCATAATAATAAAAATTTAAATAAAATAACAAATAATAATGATAAGAAAAAAAACTAAAAATTATTCAAATAAATACTGGTAAAGGAAAAGCTGCTACCTCAGAACTACTAAAATACTCAGTTGATAACAATATAGATTTGATCCTAATTCAAGAACCATATCTAATCCAAAATAGAATTAGCCTCTTCAGTTCCCTTTAGTTTTCCCCTCCGATATATCAAGTTATATAAATGTTCTACGAGCACTAACTTTATACAGTATTAAAGTATATTGTTTCCTTGCTAATAGCGCTCGTAGAACATTTATATTACATTAAAAGCAAGTGGTTATTGTTTCAAAATATCAAGTTATACTATCAAATCTGAAATATTAGGGGTACCGGTAAGTAATGTCGCCTTCCTACATCAAAATCAAACGAATAAAATGTTAACAAGTTTTATAAAACAATAATGTAATTATCCTCATTATCAACAGTCTTTTGTCGTCTAGTATGCAAAATTTTATTGTCAAATCGGTTGATTTTACGACTTATTCGTTGAAATTAATATAAAAAGAACGACATCACTTTCCGGTACCCCCAATAATTGTTAGGAATAATCACTTGGACATAATTCTATTAAATCAATTTACAAATAATTACTTAACAACTGTTTGTATTAAATATCAACAGAAAGAAATATACATAGTTTGTGTACTTTCTATCTAATGAAGATATCAGTGTAGGCATAAATATTTTATCTGGGACAGTTGAATATCTTAAAAACAAACCATTACTAATCGCAGGAGACTTCAATGCTAAGTCTCCTCTTTGGCACAGTCCTCATGAAGATAATAAGGGATACTTATTAACCTAATTACTAACCTAATAAATATTTATAACTTAGTTTCCATCAATACCAGTCCACTACATACTTTTTCTTCAACCATGGTACTAGTTGGATTGACATTTGTTTGGTAAATAATCTAATATTGCAAAATAATATAACTTGCACCACTCTGGATCACATCACATTGAGTGATCACAATTATATTCTAATAACTATGGATTTAAATAACCACAATAGCAATCAATTTAAATCTTTCCCAAACACTAATTGGGATTTATTTAGGGAAACCCTTTTAGCTGAATGGAAACCCAAAACAATTGCTTCAATAATTGACATACACACCCTAGATAGATATGTTGATTCCCTTACTAAAGTAATCATAAACACACATAATAAATGTACAACTTACAAAAACTACAAAATAACTGTTTCTTGGTGGAACCCACAACTAAAACTTAAAAGAACTAAATTACGGAGATTGCATAAAAACTATCACAAAGAAAATGACCCAGAAATTAAATTATCATTAAAAAACATTTACACAGAAAAACTTAAAGATTACAAAAGTCTAATAAATAAAGAACTGAAGCATGAAAAAATTCTGTTCAGAAAAAGAGGGAAAGCCTTGGCGTAAACCATATAAAATTATTTAAAAAAAAATATATAAAAAAATCTATTTTGCCAGGTACTGTTGAAACAACAATAGGATTTTCAGATAATATTAATGACACTTTAATCACAATACTAACAGATCTATTCCCAAAAGACAAAGAAAATGAAGACCATCAAATACATCAGAATATTAGAATAAATATCAAAACCCTACCAAATACTGACAAAGATAGAATATTCACATACAAAGAAATAGGAAAAATTTTTAAAAATATAAACATTAATAAAGCTCCCAGGATAGACAATATTTCATGTAAAATGGCAAAAAATGCCTTCTATGCTATTCCCACAACTTTCATAACATTACAGGGTGTGCCAGCTAAATCCGGACAAATTTCAAATTGAATTTCCCGCCATATTTTATGTCAGCGCTACGATGCTGCTGACATTTTAGTAAGCCAGACAGATGATGCGTTTGAGAATAAGTACAAAATAGCTGATCAGTTAAGATCGAGTGCAGAATATAATCAGAGAGCAGCGATAATAGAAGGCCTTCACACTGGACGTTCACCTTCCACAATAATTCGGTTTTTTAACTATCCAAGATCGACAGTTTATGATGTTGCTGCTAGATATGCGGCTTCAGAGAAGTCTGAAGAAGGTTCTGCCAACC
>AYEL01073453.1:0-46879 GCA_000484575.1 Olivierus martensii | reverse complement strand
TGCTCTAACTGCAAGGGCGGTATTTAGTCTAGCTGTTCTTATGTCCATATTTCTTTTATTTTTTATAATTTATTTATTTTATTTAGAGACAATAAAATGAACTTGTTAACTGCCTTAACCTTCAGTGGCCGAAGAACCTCTTTCTTGTTTATTTTGTTTATTTTTTCACTGTATTATTTTATCTACTTAATTTATTGTTATTATTTTATAATATTCTATAATATTGTTTAGACCTTTCAACTTTTGTATTTAAATATAGCCGGCCAGAAGAAAGAGAGAACGCAATTATTTTTGTTCTAGAACTCTTATTTAAAAAAGAAAGAGAGAGCGCAATTATTTTTGTTCTAGAACTCTTATTTAAAAGACTGTTCTAATCTGTTTGTAACTGAAGATGATATCGTGGTATATCGAAAACGTTTTTACTACAGTTTAGTAAAGTTTGTTTTTTAACTCACTGCTTTTAGTGCTTAAATTTATCGTAAGTTTATTTCTACATGTATTAAAATCAATTTTGATAGGAGATTGTTAATAAACATATCGTATATACTAGTGTATTAGCCGAAGTTTTTCCTCAAAAAAAATTTCTGAAGGGGGGGTCAGCTTATACACGGATCAAAAAAATCACCTGTTTTTTGCTGCAGAAACCTCGGCTTATACACAGATCAAAAAAAATCAACTTTTTTTTTTGGCTGGAGAAATTACCCTACACGACGCTCTTCCGATCTGGAGAAATTGAAGTAATAAGCAAAATATGTCTCCTGAAGACCAGGAAGAAAATTTTGCAATAATTCATTTAATATGATACCAGGTAAAATTTTATCTTACCCCGATGCGATCGAATGCATCATGCTGCCTACTCCAATCTGCGTCTATATACCATAATCAGATAGGCGATGCTATGCTGCCTGATACTACGAAATGCAAAAACTCGACAATCAATCAAGAATCTTACCTAGGATTCATATTTGAGTGAAAATACAGTGGGTGATCAGTTAACGAACATAATCCGTTCCAAGACAATGTTTGTTATCCGAATTGTTCGTTAACCGATCATTGATTTATCATAGATTTTTATGGGAATTTGATTAATTTATTCCGGAGATCCAAAAAACATAAATAAAAAATTATATAATTTCTTACTATGTTTATTTATATGTAATAACAATAATATATACAGACATAATATTGCATTTTCATCTATATGTTATTTTCCAATAAAGAATCTGTCCAATATCGATTGCTTTTTTCTCTCCTTCAGGACTTTTCGGACGTGATTAATAGCATTGTCTTGATAGAGATCCCTAAGCCTACTGATCTCAACTTGGTATGGGTGCCATTCTAAGACCAAAAAATTATAAAATCTCTCTCTTACCTTCTTTAATAAATCTTTAGTTTGTTTTATGTTGTCTCCAAGTTTATTTTAATTGGGAAAAATTACTGTTCTTCCATCCTTAAGGTGGGTTCACACTATGACCAACTTGACCGACTTGAACGATTCTATGTCATGATTCCATAACAATAACAGTCGGCAGTGTAATGTGATTGGTCTGACTCGAATCGGTTAGTCGGTCAAGTCGGTGAAGTCGGGTCAGTCAGTCCAGTCGGTCGTAGTGTGAACCCACCTTTACCCATAAGTCCGCGAATGCGCAAGGTCTAAAGCCTGTCATTCCATCAGGTTAGTTAAGCCGAAATATCCTCATGGAATATTTTTATCTGGCAGCATATAATTATAAAATCTCTCTCTTACCTTCTTTAATAAATCTTTAGTTTGTTTTATGTTGTCTCCAAGTTTATTTTAATTGGGAAAAATTACTGTTCTTCCATCCTTAAGGTGGGTTCACACTATGACCAACTTGACCGACTTGAACGATTCTATGTCATGATTCCATAACAATAACAGTCGGCAGTGTAATGTGATTGGTCTGACTCGAATCGGTTAGTCGGTCAAGTCGGTGAAGTCGGGTCAGTCAGTCCAGTCGGTCGTAGTGTGAACCCACCTTTACCCATAAGTCCGCGAATGCGCAAGGTCTAAGCCTGTCATTCCATCAGGTTAGTTAAGCCGAAATATCCTCATGGAATATTTTTATCTGGCAGCATATACTTATAGAGCCGCCATCATCACAGGCTAACCAACACCCATGATGGGGTCAGCTGGAAGATTGAAGGATAGGTTTCAATGGGCCAGGCCCAGATCCCTCCTGAATAATTGGAGGAGTGGGACCCTGGATCCTCCAGAATGTTAAACCACAACTTTATCATGCAGCCGTTGGGCTGACCTGTCATTCTGTCAATCCGCGGGTCCCACAGAGGTGTTCGTTAACCAAACATAAAAATCTTTCAAAAAAGTGTTTGTTATCCGAACTGATCGTTAACCAATCACCCACTATATATATTTATTTTTCATTATTATTAATTAAGAATGTTTTAATTCATTCACTAGTAATCAATAAATACTTATTATATTTAACTCATCAATGATTTAATTAAAATAGATTAAAAAGTAAACTGAAATAACGAAAAAATAATAATTATTTAAAATCTGTACTGAAAAATAACTAGTCTATCAAAAAAGTTCATCGTAAGCAAAATCAAAAGTTCGAAATCACACGCTTAATGTCTAGAAATCACGTTGCACACATCATTATAATGGTATATGACATCATCATTAGGGTGATCCACTCATTTTAAAATATGATCAAAGATTTGAATACTAACTCAACTCAACTATAGGGAAAACAAAACTTTGAATGGACTCTTGGAAGCCATGTGACGTAGACATATTCTAATTGAATTTTTACTGTGATAATATGAACTTTTTTAGAAAAGAAAATAGTTATTCAATAACAACAATAAAAAGAAAAATATTTTTATGTAAATTATAAAAATTTATTACTATTCGTTAACTTGATATTTTCTGAAGCTACATCATCCTAATGATAATGTCATACACCGACATCAATCTCTCTTCAGAGTAAAATTTATATACGTAGAATATTAATAAAGTTATATATGTACATACTGCTTTTTGTGCTATTTATAAACTTTTTAAGCTTAGAAAGAATAAAATTTTATATTACATGTTGTGATCAAGTGCATCGCGTTAATGAATCCAACCTGCATTTATATAAGTGCATTAGATAGGTAATGCTGCGCTGCCTGATGCGCCATGATGACTGTGATAATATGAACTTTAACAATAATCCAATAATCCAAGAATCATATGTAGGCGTGCTGCATTGGATCACTTTAGCTGAATTATTGTCGAGAATTTCTGTGTCATGGCGCATCAGGTAGTGCGGTGTCACCTATCTGATGCACTTATACAAATGGAAGTTGGAGTTGGCGGCACGATGCGCTCGTTCGCTTTGGGTAAAGTAAAATTTTACCTTTTAAATTGATATATTGGTGTCTATGTATTATAATAATTTATTTTATATGTATATATTTAAAGTTTCAATAAAACATTTATTTTGGCAAATGGCATTAATATATCCGTAACTAAAAATCAAATATCATGTAATTTATTGTTTTCAAATTTTTATCGAATTTTATGTGCTAAAGTCTAGGGGTAGGCTTATACATGGGTTATGCATTTTTACCAATTTTCAAACTCTGAAGTCAGGGGGGTCGGCTTATACACGAATTGGCTTATATTCAAGTATATATGGTATTTATATTAGATAGTTAAGCTACATCAAAAACACTTGATCGATCTTATTTTACTTTAAAGCTTGTGTGGGAATATTATTATCTCATTGTAGAACTGGCTACCGGAACAGGGTTCAACTTGTTTGAGTGTCAGAGCACAAACGGATTGAAAGCAATGAGATTGCAAATAGGCTGGCCAAAGAAAAGGTTTCTCATCTCTTTAATGAATCTGAGCCTGCTCTGGCTATCAGATCTGATGCATTTGGCAGATTGTCAGCTCAGCACCTCTTCCATTGGAGATCTCCTGGATTAAGGCAAGCAAAGGCTCTTATTTTAGATCATTCTTTATAGAGAACTGAACAGTTGCTTGCATTGAATAAAAATCAAGTAAGGATTGTTATAGGGCACAGTAATCTTACAAGACATTTTCACTTAATTAGAATTATTGATAGTCTCAATTGTAGAAAAATGTCAGAGAAGAAATGAAACTCCTCTTCATATTTTGTGTGAACATATGGCCCTTTCAGGACTAAAGTATGATCTTCTAGGGTTTCATTTTCCTGCACTGGAAGATCTTTTTACACTTCCATTAGAGAAGATATTGTCTTTTGTGTATAAAACAAGACTTCTTAGAGAATGATCCTGTTAGGGTGCACAATAGATTACTGATTGATTGTAGTGCTAGAGATATTCTAACCCTCTTTCCTACAATTATCATCATAATCATAATTTTATTATGGTCCAATTTCATTATTGAGAATAGAATCAAGTTTTAATAATAAGTCTATGGGAAATAAATTTTCATAAAATTAACTCATAAAATCATTAACTCATAAAATCAGAAACTATCCAGATAGTTTTTGACTTATGACTGCCTCGATTTATGATCACTTATACTTACAATGGCAATGTCATACCAATAAATTCTGTGATTAGTCAATGTGGTTGACATAGGATTTGAGTCCCTGACCAATGGTCTGATATATGTCTGGTTTTTGTATTTTTGTGTTTATTAACTTTATTATGATAAAATGGAATGTAATAACAAATATTGATAGTGGGCAATCCATAAATTTTGGGTATTTCTGAGTTATGATCACTCTGACTTATGATGATAGAGTTTGGTTTGAACCCCACCATTGTAAGTTAAGGATTATCTATATTCATGACCAGTTTTCCATGGGCAGGGCCGGATTTACTAATAGGCTGACTAGGCTGCATCCTAGAGCCCTACAATTCTAGGGACCCCAAAACTATCAATCAGTTTTCAACTTTTATAAACTTTTAATAAGAAAAAAATGGGTTTTTATTAAAGTGCTAGATAGAAAGTAAAATTTTAAAGGTTCCTTATAAGTTATAAGAAGCCTTTAAAATTAGATGTAGCTGATTTGAATTTTTAGGGGCCCCTAAAAATGAAAATCCAGCTCTGTCCATAGGTGAGGAAGTGAAGCAACCATCTCAGGTGCCAGATTGATATAGGTGCTAAAATGAATAGTAAAAATATGAAATGTATAATGAAGAACAAAAAAAAATATTAATGTGACAAAATTCATGCAAAATGACAAAATTACTAAGAATTTTGTTAACACTATCTGTAACTATAGCTGCAGTTGAGAGCAGTTTTTCTAAACTGAAAATTTAAAAAATTATTTATGATCAACAATAACCCAAGACCGACTGAATGATTTAGCAATAATTTCTATAGAGAAGACAATATCTAAAACAATAAATTATAAAGATGCAATCAAGTAATTTGTTGCAATAAAAGCTCAAAGTGTAATTTAGAATAAATTATATTCAATTTTTCTACAAAATTAAATCTTAACAACAGCTCAAATTCAAGCGAAAGATTGATATATTTATTATTTGCTAAAGATCTTTTGGCTTAAATAAGCCATCTTCAGTAACATTCAGCAAATAAGTTACAAAACATTCAGCAAATAAGTTTTTGTAACTTATTTGATGAATGTTACTGAAGATGGCTTATTTAAGCCAAAAGATCTTTAGCAAATAATAAATATATCAATCTTTCACTTGAATTTGAGCTGTTATTAAGATTTAATTTTGTATAAAAAGAATCAAAAAGGAATTTGAGGTTTTATTTGAAGTGAATGAGTTCAATTTTTCTGTTTTTTAAGTATTGTAATGTTCAAACTATTTTTGTTCTTTTTTTAATATAAATAAAACTGTTTTTATATTTAATACAAATTTTCTTAAAATGTCTATTATTCTATTAAGTAGATATTATTTGTTACTTAGAGTTTATTAAAAATTTTAAAAGGCACTGTTTTTAAAACTTGCCTCAGGCACCACAATTAGTTGGCCCAACCCTGTCTATATTTATAGAACTATGAAATATGTTAATTAGATTTTAGGCATAATTACAATATAATAACAATATATTTATAGATAAATTTAAATTTACTGTCTCTGAACTATCTGAAATCCAGAATATCCATGTCCAAATTACAAATATAACATTTTATTAAAATAATATTAAATATATTATTAAAAATATATTACAAAATATTACATATTACATTATTAAAAATATTACCCAAATATTACTTACTCCAGGAGATCCTGGTGGACCCTGAAATCCTCTGGGACCAGGAGAACCAGGCTTTCCAGGTTTTCCTTTCATTCCCTTGATACCATCTAAACCTGGTAAGCCTTCATTACCTTGATCACCCTATTTAATGTTAAAATAATCTTTCATAAATTTTTTTATTTTCTTGATTAATATAGTTTATATAGTGTGTTTGAAAAGTAACTATATACCTATAATAACATGATTTATATTGAAGAATTGTATTCCATGCATTGTGAGTAATGTTTTCTGCAAAAGTCTGCAGATATGTCTGGATATTCATGGAGACCATTTCCAACAATTACTGTAAAATAAGTCAATATTACAAATTGTTGTACTGGTATAGTTACAAGTAGTTGTTGTTATAGTATAGTTATGACAGGTATATAATTATTTTTCGAGCATACTATAGTATATAAATGTTAATTTAAATATCATATATACTCACATGTAAGCCAAAAAATTTTGGAAGAAAATAGATTAGCTTTCATAAAATTAGTTAAAAATGGAAAAATTTTGTATGTCATGATTATTTGCTTAATTATGTTGCATTTTTTTGTTCATATCTTGAATCTATTTATCATATACAGGTAGCTATAATTAAATATGGTGGTTAAAGCACAATAATCAAGAATCTATTGGACCAAACTCAACCAAATTTGATGTATGAGAATTCAATTTTGATAAAGAAAATAAATTATTCTGAAAAGCGCCACTAGGGAGAAAATGCCACTGTATGCGAAGTTAAGAAAATGTAATAAAGAAAAAAAAAGGTCACTGTTGACAATAATTTTTATTCTGACTCAATTACAAATACAGTTCAATATGTTGCCCTTGCTTTTCCATTCTATGAGCTATGTTTTCTACTGTGGAACACAGTAAATCTCCACAGATTTGTTTCATGTGAAATGCTATTCAGTCCTTAAACTGTTCATGTGTCTTGATAAACCAAGTTTTTTAAATACCTCTATAACCAAAAGTCACATTGTGAAAAAGTTAACTCCAACCTATCCTATTTTATTTTATTATGCACTTTATTATTTATCGTTAATTTCTTATTATCTAACGTATTATACTTTAGTTTACGAGTTAATTTATTTCCACCTTCTCCGTCATCGTTGGCAATCACGTGATACGGAATCGGGAACCGTCCTCCGGAAGAGCTGTCCCGGGCAATGATGTCATCATCTAATCTAACTAATTTTACCACTGGTCCGATATGAGAATGTAAGAATGATCTTGTATTGATGTTTTGTTCGGAATATAAATTAATTGTAAAGAAGATGACATGAATGAATTACTCTGTAAGCTAATAACCTTAAACTTGTTATGTATAAGTATGCAAATGAGCGAAGTGCGGGATTGTAAGTCACTTGCTTTAAAAGTTGACGCATCCAACAAGCCAATTGAGGTGTTGTATCAAATGTAGAGTTGGCTAGTGACATTTGAGTTCTTGTAAGGATCAACGATTACTTGAAGTTTGTATCGGTGTTGGAGGTAGTATTATTTAAGGTTTGTTTCTTGTGGAGTTTGGATATTTGAATTGGATTAAATAAGTTTTGTTGTTTATTTCATTGTGCTTTATTTCGTTTAAATAAAGCTTTAATTAACACTTTTGTAAGTGTTCTGAGTCTAATAAATTTATATTTTTTGTTATTTAACTTATTTGAGAATTCATTCCAATTAGTACAGTAAGTTCTAACATCTCTTGTTGTTTTTCAATCTAACACTTATTCGTTACTTGTAGTTGTAAGTTTCCGGTTTCGTTTTGCCGGTTAGACGTTAACTTTTGTTAGATTGTTTAGTAGTTAATTAGATTTAAGTTAGAACTTAGTGAAAGACCTGAGCTCAGGCCGAACTGTGGAATTTGCAGAGTCGCTAACCATTAGGCTTAGTTAATAATTAATAGTATTGATGTTCGTTCAAACCTGCGACTTTGCAACATGAAATGAGATTAGATAAATGAGCTGGCCACTTTGTAGGGAATGCTCAACTAATTATTTGGTTTTTGGTAAAATGCTATCATAGGACTTGCTGCACTGTTAATCCTATGTGAAGAGGTGCTCTATCCAGCTGGAGTTGTGAAATAATGAAATTGAGAAATAATTGTCAATATCTCGCTTGCAGTGACAGATCAAGACACTGCCCTATCGGTTTTGATTCTTTGAAAAAGTATGGACCAATTATGAATGAAGCAGTAAAGTCATACCACTGTGACTTTTCAATGAATGCAAAGAAATTTGCTCAAATACATAAGAATTCTCAGTAGCTCATATCCAACAATTGTATGTGTTGACAGAGCTATTGAGATAAAAATGGGCTTCATCATTCCCTAAGTTATTCCAAGGACATGAATTGTTCATTCAAGCTAGGAACAGATGAGAAAAGTGTAAGTTTCTGCATCATTTGAAGGCAATTGTTGAACTTGGGTCATCTTGTAAGGGAAAAACTTCAGCACTTTGAGCAAGTTTTTTCCACAAAATTGAATATGGCATATCCAGTTGCCTGCTACATTTGTGTGCAGCATCCACGGCTTCCATTAGGGCAGTTACAACATTGTTCAAGTTCTTCATTTGATATTAGTTTGCATTCTTGTCTTGGTTACACTTGTAAAGATCTAGTTTTTTCAAAACATAAGATCATTTTTTGCAAATTGATAACATCATCAGACCTTTCTGTAAGCTCTTCACTGTCTGGTATAACTGAAGTGGAACAAAAGCATTACCATTATTTTGGAAATAAAGCTTTACAAGCAAAGAATGATAAGTTAACAGATCATTGCATAAAGTAACAATCATATCAATGTCTGGTGGGTCATATGGGACCCATGCTATTTGTGTACAGGCTTATATCCATGAATCTGATGACGCAGTAACTGAAATTTGCATTATTTAGTGTTTGTGAGTATGAATTTGTGTATTAACTTTGCTTACAGCAGCAGTTCCCCTTGGTGGTGCATTACGGAAATATTTATTTTCTCTATCAAAATCAAATTCCCATAGTCTGGAAAGTATGTGCACCAAATTTGATCAAATTTGACCCAACAGATTCTTATCTATCAGGCTCTAAACACCTCTTCTTTAATTATGGCCACTCTATATATTAAAAATATATTTTATATGATTGATTTTATATTGTAAATGCAACAAATTTCATTATTTAAAATGTTAAAATATAAAATACGAGTTTATACAGATCTGAGATAATATTATAAACTCAAAAATCTTGCACTCTAAAATTTAATAAATTTTACAAAAAAATCATCATTCATTCTTTACTTCCTAATATAAAACTAATATAGAAAAACAAACAGCACTAATCGGGAGAAAAATTTTATTGTTGCAAAAATGTTTGATCCAATCATGAATAGGCCAAAAATTTAGTTGGAAAAGTGCAGCTGAGTAAATCAAATACATTCTTGAAATAATATGTTATCTACATATTAAATGTAGAACTTACGTTCTGCAGCAAAATCTGATAGTATACTCTCTTCTAGACTTCTGATTAAGATTTCTGCCAACACACCCACCATAAAACTACCTATTGGAATACCACAAGTTTGTCAGTAGAACTTTTCCCTTGTAAATTAAATATGACTAATAGCAAATTATTAACTAAGAGAGATATCCTGGTCCTCCAGGTTGGGTGTTTTGCTTGGGGCTAACAACCCCATCATAAAAAAACAACCCTTGTTACGAAACAAACACAAATGGTAAGAACCCAGACTGCTTTTAACGGTAAACGACCTTGGCATTGGAAAAATGCACTGAGATTTGGAACATGGAATATTAAAAGTCTTTTCAGAACAGGAGCCCTGAAGGAGCTATCTGACGAACTTGAAAATTACAAGATGGATGTAACAGCAATACAGGAAACAAGGTGGCCTGGAGAAGGAACCTGTATTATGGGGAAGATGATGCTACTATATAATGGAAATACCTCCAGCAAACATGAATTTGGCACAAGCTTTCTGGTAAAGAATAATCTATGGAACTCCATTATTGATTTCGAAACAATTAATGAAAGAATCAGCAAATTGTGCATAAAGAGCAAATGGGCTAATTTATCCCTGATAAATGTACACGCCCCTACAGAAGATAAAGAGGATGAAATTAAAAATGAATTCTTTTATACTCTAGAAACAACTGTTGACATAATACTACGTATATTTACATAAATGTAAATGTTTTGATGATTATTCGATTATATACAATTTATTCAAGTATTATAGTAAAAATTTACAGAGAGATACGCAATATTTGTCTGTATTTGAATTTTGTTTGACATGATATTCTAATTATTCTTGGAGACTTCAATGCCAAAACTGGGAGAGAGGAAAGGTTTAGACCCACTATAGGAAAAGAAAGTCTGCATGAGACCTCAAACGATAATGGATTAAGAGTCATTAACCTTGCAACATCGAGAGGATTTGAAATCAGCAGCACAAAGCTCATGAGGAAAAACATCCACAAACAAACTTGGACATCCCCAGATGGTAAAACATTCAACCAAATAGATCATATTCTGATCAATAGAAGATTTAGAAACAGTATCCAACAAGTCAGAAGCTATAGAGGAGCGGACTGCAACAGTGATCACTTCTTAGTTGGATCAACTCTAAAAATTAGGCTGAACTCAAGGAACCATAGACCTGGATGGAAAACTATGAGATTCAATGTAGAAAAACTTAAAAATGCTTAAATACAAAAAGTTATATAGAGGAGATGAACAAGATTACAGAATAAATGATAAAAGAAGAAGAAATAAAGGAAATTGACAATTTGTGGGTGGATATTAAAAACTGTATCAGAACCACAGCTGAAAATTGCTTGGGCGTAAAAGCTAGAAACACAAGAACCATGTGGTTCAACGATACGTGCAAGCCCCAATTGAAATGAAAAGAACAGCAAGACAAAAATGGCTGGCCAATAAGAACAATAAATCAGTAGAACTGGAGTATAAGGAAAAAAGTAGAGAAGCAACAAAAATAATTAGAAAGGAAAAAAGAACACACATAATGAGGAGGGTCGAAAACATGCAGGACCACTATCAAAACAACGAGTCAAGAAAGTTTTACACAGATATAAAGGACATGAAAGGAGAATCAAAACAAACGACCCAAGTCATGAAGGATGAAGATGGAAACTTATTAGCAGACGAAGCTAAAATTTGTAAACTATGGAAACACTACTTTGAAAAACTCCTAAATTGTGAAGAACTTCAAAGCACTTTCCCAGAAACAACAATACACACTTGCGAATAGCTGGTGCCTGAACCTACATTACAAGAAACTATTGAAGGCATAATTAAATTAAAGAATAATAAAGCTGCAGGAGCCGATGAATTAGTAGCTGAATTGTTAAAAAGTGGAGGATAGAATCTATTTAAGAAATTACATTTCTTAATAAAACAAATATGGAAGGAAGAATGACTACCCCAAGAATGGAATAAATCACTCATCATCCCAATCTTTAAAAAAGGTGTCAGGAGAATCTGCTCAAACTATAGAGGCATATCTCTCCTGTCAACCAGCTATAAAATCTTCTCCAACATAATTTTAAAAAGATTACTGCTTTACTATGAAGAAAATATGGGAGAATACCAAGCAGGCTTCAGGAAAAACAGATCTATCATTGATCAAATCTTTACTCAGACAAATCTTTGAAAAGAATTGGGAATTTGGGAAAGAAGTACACAACCTATTCATTGATTTCAAAAAGGCCTATGATAGCATCCACAGAAACATAGCCTTTGAAACATTTTAAAAGAATTTGGAATCCTCTGCAAACTCATCAACCTTGTTAAAATTTGCATGGAAAACACAAAAAACATAGTACTTTGCAGTGGACAAACATCTAAACCCTTTCGTGTATCTACAGGACTTAAACAGGGGGATGCTCTCTCCCTGGTACTTTTTAATTTTGCTCTTGAAAAGATCATAAGAATTGTGAAAGAAACAACAGCTCCTGAAAAATTGACAAGATTCCTGGGATATGCGGATGATATCAACCTCGTCGGAAACTCAGAGGATGCAATTAAAGCTACCTTTAAGAACATAAGAGAAACTGCAGAGAAACTATAGTAGGTGTTAAAGTTAACCAGGAAAAAACTGAATATTTACTATTGAAAAGAATCACAAATAATTTGCAAATTGATAATATCAACTTCAAACAAGTAGAGTCCTTTAAATATTTAGGATGCATATTTAACAATAATAATAAAATGAAAGAAGAAATCCAAGCTAGAATCCAAGCTGGTAACAAAGCCTACTTCACTCTCCAAAAAGTAATGACATCAAAGCTCTTATCACATAAACTCAAAGTGACCATATACAAGACTATGATTATGCCAATAGTCTTATATGGTTCATAAACGTGGAGCACAACAACTCAAGAAGAATTAAAGCTTCAATATTTTGAGAACAGGGTATTAAGGCGGATCTATGGCCCTGTAAGGGATAAACTTATGAATGAATGGAGAAGAAGAACCAATGACAAACTATACCAGCTATACAAGTCACCTCTTATTATAAATATCCTAAAGTCGAACAGGCTCAGATGGCTCGGTCACGTGGAGAGAATGGAAGCAGAACGAGAAACCAACTGCGTGTACAAGTTGCAAATGGAGGGAAAAAGACCAAGAGGATGACCAAGAAGAAGATGGATCGGTAATATCCAGCATGATCTGAAAGAGATTGTGATTGGTGACTGGAGGGAAATGACAAAGGACAGAAAGGAATGGAGGAAAATTGTGTTTGCAGCCAAGAGCCCTGATGGCTCCTACAGCTGAAGAAGAAGAAGAAGAATACCAAATTATATGGGCTAGATCAGGAAAATTGTGTTTGCAGCCAAGAGCCCTGATGGCTCCTACAGCTGAAGAAGAAGAAGAATACCAAATTATATGGGCTAGATCGCTGAGTGTATTGGTCATTTTATTAACTCCCAGAATATGATGAAAAAAAATCTATAAAACACTAAACAAGTTGGTAGTAATTTCAAAGATGGTAAAAGATTCTGAAAATCTAAAATTGCCATTATATCATTTTGCTCTGGTACTTCTAGTAAAAGCATATTAACAAATATTTCTGTTGAAATAATGGAGTTAGAATAGTTTTGCAATTTTCTAAGCATCATTTTGCTAATGCTTTCTCAATACCATAAAGTGGTGATTGCCTCTTTTCTGGTCAGGAGTCTGGCAAGGATGACTTCTTGTCCACAAGACAGATGACAGTTCCTACAATGACAAAACTCCCATTGCTCAATCAATAATTTGATCTAGTGGCATTTGTTGTTTACATGTTCATCCCACATATTCTGCCACATTTCTACCGACTTCTTGTTAATGATAGGCTTAAAGTCAGAAAAAGGAACAAGGAGAATGTATAACTGGTGAGGGATGACTGATTTTATAGTGATATCAGTAAGTCATTCCCCTGAATACTAATGTGTCCCAGAACCCAACAAAACTTGATGGTGTATCCCCTTCTTGAGAGAAGGAACAGAAACTTCTTGATGTGGAAAAGAATAGTGTGTGGAAGATTTCAACAAGATCAAAGCCTGTAGTACACTCAGTAAGTCAGAGAATATGAGACTTCTATGATAGCCTTTTGTCCTAATATGCTTCAGAAAATTAAATTGTATGCAAGTCAGCAGTGAACACAAATGTCAGTGGGGATATCTGCTCTGATACTATTTCATCATCACAGATGATGGCAGATCCCACATGGCTATAGGATTTAGATCTGTCTATGAAAAGCAAGAAAAAGCTTATGTTTGTATGATGGAAATCTGCCAAGAGCTGTTGAAACACACATTCCAGGATGGTAGTCTTCTGATAATGGTGAAGGATAAAATCCACAGATATGGGGATGCATCCCAAAAAGAGTAATAGCTACATGTTCAGACTGAAAGATGGAGGATATATATCCAAACTAATCTCACTGAGCAGATCTGACATATACAGACTGAATCTTGGAACACACGAAGCTTGAACAGCAAACAGTGAAGAAAAACATGGGATTAAAAATACTCTATCATGCAGAATTCTTAGGTAGAGACTTCAATTCAGTGTAATAGAACAGAGACAGTTGTTTCCTCCTGATAGAAAATGGTGGCTCGAATGCTTCACTATACATATTCTGGAAAGGTAATATGTCTCCGATGCATAAAGAAAGAGTCTGATGGTGGATAGGTCTAACATCTGCAGAATCTATTCTCTTGCAGAACTGTAAATAATAGAACCATAGTCCAGCTTTAATTGGATCAGTGACCAATAGATTCGAAGCACTAAACACTGATCTGTCCCCAAGACAGAGAAAAGATGACTTTCAGGATGTTCAATGCTCTAGTACACTTTCCCTTGAGATGGAAGATATCAAAATGGAAAGTGAGCTTTCAGTCAAAGATAACTCCAAGAAATTTCATTTCCAGTCAGGGCCACCAAGAGAAATTTTTGGGCCCATGACAAGTTTATGGTCTGGGCCCCACACAAAAAAGTACATCACTTTGGTTTAATAAAAAAGACCATATAAAACATTAACTTTATTTAAAAAAGTGTACAATAAATTCAAAATTTGATACATTACATATCATCCAAAATACAAACATTAAATAAAAAAAGAATTTTTAAATTTTTATGGCCTCATCTCAGATGAGGTCAAAAAATTTAAAAACCTTCAAAGAGGGATGAATAAAAGTTTTAAAATCTTCGTCTATTAAAATACTGTTATATATAAAATAATTTATTTTGCACAACTGCTTTGGGTGATAGACTATGCACTCTTGTGGGTGGCCTGCAAACTATCAAATATATTGTGTGACATGTCAGGGCTCTATGATTGGACTTTTTCTGATGCTGGGCCCGTGACAAAAGTCTTGGATGTCATCCCTCTTGGCGGCCATGCTTCCAGTACTACTGGAATGGGCACACTACCCAGGAAGATCTCCAGATCTGGATGGAGGCCATATTGCTAATAAAAATGGATACAAGTTGTCTTCTGTAGTGAAAATGAAAATCCATTTCAGAAGTCATTTACTGATTCAATTCAATACAATCTGTAACTATCTTTCAATAAGCCTCATGTTGGTTGATTGGCAGGAAATTTAGAAGTCATCTATATATAAGGAGCACTTCATAGCTGAGAGTAAACAGGCTGGATACTGTTGATCTTTAAAATAAATAGAGTAACACTTAAAACTGAGTCTTGAAGTACACCTTCCTCTTGTAAATGGGGAGTGGATAAAACTGAACCAATGCAGACCTGGAAGAAATGACAATGCAAAAGGTTCCTAATGAAAATTAGCAAGTTCCCATGCAAACCACAAGTGTGAAAGTCACAGAGAATGCCATAATGCCAGGCCTAATCAAAAGCCTTCTCAATGTCAAAGAAGATAGAAACAAGATGTTCACATCTCAGAAAGGTTTCATGAATAGATGTCTCAAGCCTTACAAGATTGTTCATTGTGCTCCTAAAAGAACAGAATCCACTCTGGTATGGTGAGAGGAAGCCATGGGTCTCAGGATAATAAATGAGATGACAATTCACCATATGCTCAGGAACTTTACAAAGGCAACTGGTCAAAGCAATTAGTTGATAATACAATAGAAACTGCTTATTGTAATCACGGATAATGTTATCAAGTATTTAAAGTTATCAAAATTTACGGTCCCAAATCATCCATATTAAAATGCAATATGAAAACTCTGCTTATTAGTAATCAGAATTTTGGTTATTGTTATCAGAATCGATACACTGCTATAAAATACTATATTTAAAACTAAAAAAATATTGCAGATAATACTAGAATATTGGTTAAATCTATTAAAATAAACAATATTATTAGTTAATTGTTCATTTATTGTTTTTTTTTTCACCGAAATTTAGGCAAAAAGTGAGAAAATCTGAAGATAAATATTCATCCTCCATTTAAAATAATGCAGATTTGGCTTAAGTGGAAAAATCTGATTGCTATATATTTTTTTAATTAATAAATATTAGATCAATATAAGTTTTTGATTTAATAAATTCATACAGACAAATATGACTACTTTTCAAAACTTCACGGTACTTTGGGTGGTTTCACCGCACATCTTGCCCTTACGAATAGCGCAGCCTTATTCCTGCCAGATCTGGTGATTTTTAATATTTTTTATGATGAAATACATAGTTTAAAATTGCTGATATAGAGATTTAGCAACTTTATAATTCTCTTTATTGAAAAAAATTAAAAATTATTTTTGATATAAGAAATTTCTTACTATTGCTCTAGTACTTTGTGATTTTCCTTAAACTGGAATTGGCAACATTAAGTGTAAATCATTTCACTTCACTTTTTTGCTTAATTGATTATATAACATATAGTATAACAATAATGACTAATGTAAACTTCTTACTTTAGTTAATAAAAACACAACTCAAAAGCCAAATAGTAAGAAAAACCGTTTAATCAAAAACGTTTTCGGCTATCCATGTAGCCTGCCTCAGTCATAATACACAGATCAGAGAAGTTTCTCTCCCTCTTTGATTGGTGGCTGTCCAACTGGAGTTTGTTGATGTTAGGAACCTGATTGGTTTCTGACTTGGTATAATGAGGAAGAGAATCTTCTCTGATCTGTGTATTATAACTGAGGCAGGCTACATGGATAGCCGAAAACGTTTTTGATTAAATGGTTTTTCTTACTATTTGGCTTTTGAGTTGTGTTTGTATAACAATAAATCAGCCATATTCAAAATGGAAAAAAGATATAATTTAATGGAAGTACTTTCGACTCATTAAGTCATCATCAGCCATACATAAAATTTTATAATTAAAATACATCGTTTTTGGAATATGTTGAAGTTCAGATAGAATATATCTGGCAACACTAGTTGAGCACGTCTCTCTCTCTTCTTTGTCTGACAGTTGCAGCCATGTACAGCACGTGTAGTGCTCCGGTCTTTCACAATAAAGTTATTTGTTATATAAAACCGTATTTGTCTATTAACAACCAATAATTCTAACAGAATACAATGTTCAGAATCAATTCTGAACATTGTATTCCAAAACGAGTATTTTAATTATAAAATTATGTATGGCTGATGATGACTTAATGAAGTCAAAAGTACTTCCGTAATAAATTACCATATATCTTTTTTCCACTTCGAATATGGCTGATTTATTGTTATACCATTAATACAAGTGGAAGTTTATTTATACATTATATAACATATATTATAAAATTCAACAAATGTTTGTTGATCCATTATAGAATTTTGTATTATTATTATTAGTGTTATCTTTTAATCTAATTTTTATTTTTTTTCATTTTATATACCCCACATCTATCATTTCCCTGTATCCATAGGTTTTCAGGAGTCCCGACGAAAATGTTGAATCAAGGTTACACTGTATTTAACAGCATAAATACAGTATATACTGTATAATTAAAAAAAAATCAAAAATTGTACTTTTTTGATATGCACTACTTAATGTTATCAATTGGTTATTGTTATTAAAATAGATCAGTCCCAAAGTGATTCTAATAAGTGGCTTCTACTGTAGAAGGGATTCTTTCCTTTCTCTGGCTTTGGGAATGGGATGACAATAGCTCTCATCCAGGAAAATGGGAACATATGCTCTGTCCAGATTCAATTATAAAGAAACAGAAAGTTGGAAAACAAACCTGGGAAAAGATGTCTCAACATGCTGTAATAGATAAAATTGGACCGATGGTGGTGTTACTAAAACAGTGTGAGGCAGTGAGTCGCTCAACCATAGTAAAAAGATTGTTATAATCTTCAGGTAGAGAAGGCTTGACATTCAAGGGAATTCTTCAAATGGGACTTTAAAGAGCAGAAGGAATTAGGGTAATTGCTGCTACTAGAGTCTTTTCAACTAAAGAAGAACTTTCAAGCCAAATTTGATGATTGACAAGTCTTTTCAGTTAGGATTAACTATAGGTAATATGATGTAAAATGGATCACAATAGAGAATTTATCATCATTTTTGAGTTGATGTTTGATTTAAAAACATAGCAATTAGATTAAAATATTTTAATCTTTACTTTATAAATACTTTTGTTTCCAAGTATTAACAATTTAACTGACATGTTTTCCATTCCAGGTTCTTTTGGTTACAATTCTTTTGATTGTTGATGCAAAAATACCAATCTTGAGTGAAGTTTCATTGAAGATGTCACTTCGCATAGATTTCTGCCTTTTAAAGTACTTATATAAATTTAAAATATCATTTCTAGTTTGACTGGACAATGTTTCTCCTTACTTATAAACAACTGTATTATTTGCCATTACTGCTAAATACTAAAGGACGATGACATCATTCATTATATTTATTTAATTTTAAGCAATTAGAGATTTAATTTTATATTTAGAAGCATAAACTTGAAATGTAAAGTATTAATTTAGCAATTTTTAAAAGATAACAAACATTTCAAGTTATTAGTGATGGTAAAAAGTAAACTGCTATTGGATGAATTGACCTTTGCAATCCATAAGCTCTTTACCATATAAGGCAGCTCATCTTTTATTGAAAAGAGTATAGACATCAAAGAGAAACTTGATCCCAACAGATTAGCAATATCCTAATACCGGTAATTACTTATAATTGCACTGTTATATTCAAGCACAGAAATGAAATAAGATGTAAAGTTCCCATTGATTTTCTGAATCTTGTCCCAAGAACATAATGTTAGAAATGTACCTCCTTCAAGAATCCCCATTGATACTAATGCCCAATCTTTCAGAATTTGGTCTTTTCTCAATTGAAGGAATTAGATTCTACTGAATGGGATATTGTCTAAAATTACCCCAAGCCTACTTTTTTCTTTTGTGGGCCACTTCATAGTCATGATTCCATCATCATCTCAGTTGTTTAGAAAGCCTTGCTGACATTTTACCTATTGACACTTCAACTGCCTGAACAATACATATTTCATTATAGTGTCCACTGCTTCCTCAATATTTGGAATATGCATCATAATGTCACAGATAGATGCAAGACTAATAAACAGCTTCCAATCAGCAGATTTGATCTTCCATCTAGGAAGGTGGGAATGATGGCAGCTCCCTGCCCTCAAAGATCTAAGAAAAATGGGAAAATGATCACTACCAAGGAAGTCATCTCTTACATGCCAACTTCACCTTGATAGTAGGTCAGGGATACATATCAACAGGTCTAAAGCAATGAATCTTTTGGTAGGAGTGTGGAAGTATGTGTTGGCTCCAGTGTTAAAAATAGCAAGATGGTAGTAAAATATTACAGTCTGACCCCATTAACACATGGTAGTCAGGGTCTATGGTTACTAAACTGTGGGTTAAGTGAACCACGAGTTACAGTATTAATATATATTGAGCAATAATATAAATTCCAACATTAATATGAATTTTCTATGTGATTTGACCAATACAAAATGGTTGAACATGCAGCTAATCTCACTGATCACAAGATTTAATGACAAAGATGTTTAAGAGTGATATCACAAGCGATTGCTATCAAGACTGCTTATCAAGGTAGCCATGGTAAAACTGCGTGTTAAGCAGACTTGCATGTTAATGAGATCCAGGTGTATCTTTTCAATGGTCCAGGCACATGGGTTTACATCATCAGATTTGCAAAGATGGTGGTATCCATTGAAATTATAAAGCAGGAGGAAAGGTCAGGGCAGCTGATTAATTATAGTTTCCATAGCCATTCCATCAATTCTTTCTTCAGGCAGTTGATAGATGGAACGTAGTGTCAATAGAAAGGTGGACAGTGACTGCTTATAGATTTATTTGCAGGTTAATGGTCAGAGATGGAATTTGATGAGACACCAATATAGCAACCCTACCATTGGCACATTCGTGAGAGATGCTGTCTTTTCGAAACACAGTATATCTCTTTATTGGCACTGAATCTCCACTTTTGAAATGAGTTTCCTGGAGAACTAAGTAGGCAGGCAAGAATGAATTAAGTACAAATTTGATGTCAACATAATTGTAGTGGAATCCATGACAATTCCATTGAATAATACTGTGGAACATAAGTGGATTTTTATATGAGGAGAACTGGCACTCTTCCCTTTTTTTTTATTTTACCATTTATTTCTCAGTCCAATAGAGAATTCATCATCATTTCCTCAGAACTCTTCCCTTAACTGCCCTTTTTTTTAAAAGCTGATATCTTTATTCCAAGATCTAAGCTTTTTTGGCTTGTTTTGCCTCTTTGATTTTCTTTCTCTGAATTGAAGTGGTGTAAGACCAGTGGCAACAGATAGCATGGTAGTGATAGATGTAGACTTTTTTGAAAGACTGAGATAGAGTATGGATCTTCTTCATCCACTCTGCAAATGATTCCACAGGTGGAAGGAGATCTCAGTCTTCACCTTCTTGCAATTGTTTTCACTAGGTGAAAAGGGGCAACTTGCTTCCGTGCCTAGGAAATATATTAAGTGCCTTGAATGGTCTGTATTTATTTTTCAATTTTCTAAGATGGACAGGAATGAGAAAATGCTGGATGATCTCTGCTATAATTTGTACAGCTTGGTCCTGAAGAGCATTTCTCATTGACATGGTTTTCCTTGCAACATTTAGGACATGTAGCTTTCCCATGGCATATCTTGGCCCTATGATCATATAGTTGACAACTGAAACATTTCAATAAATTCAGAACATACGGTGTAAGCTTGCAACATAGATAGCCTGCTCTTATTCATTTGGGTAGGTTAAGAGTGTTGAAGATTAAAACAATGTTTCATGTGGGGATATGCATATCATTATATCCAGGGCTGGATTTACCTATAAGCTGACTAGGCTGCATCCTAAGGGCCCCAAAACTATCAATCAGTTTCCAACTTTTATAAATTTTTAATAAGAAAAATTGGGTTTTTATTAAAGTGCTAGCTAGAAATTAAATTTTAAAGATCCTTATAAGTTATAAGGAGCCTTTAAAATTAGAGGTAGCTGATTTGAATTTTTAGGGGCCCCAAAACCTTGCTTGTCCTAAGGTCCCCAAAAATGCAAATCTGGCACTGATTACATCAGATGGAAATGTGATATACTGTGATGACACCTGCAGTAGCAAATCCTTGCAATAACTCCTCATCAGATAATTCTAAAAGGTCTTGTTCTGAAATGATCCCCATGAAGAATTGAGTATACTGTGTAGGGAGAATGGCACTAATTTATTGGCATGCTTATTGATTTTAAGAAATACATCAGCCTTGATACTGGGGACTTCTAAAAGCAGACCTCCAGATTTGACTTTCTTAATAGTTTTAATATCTGAGGATATATTTCAGATAGCTTTATTAATAAAAAAGTGGGACAGTTTTTCCAAAGGTCTATCAGATTCTGAATGCACTCTCAAAAATGTGGTGGGAGATTTCATTTCCAAGGAAGATGCTCTAACAACAAGTGAATGTACATCAGTGTGGGCCCTCTTTGAAAGAGGACTCAATAACTTTTTTGATTTTTATGAATTTTGTTTTCCTCCATTAAAGTTTGAGTATTGGCAGGAAACATACAATCCATGTAGACATGGCCCACTTCTACCCACGAAAGGTCCTTGAGAAAAATTAAGCTTTGGGAGATGCTGTCAGCAACTTCTGCCCCTTTGCCATTCATCTTCTCGACAGGATAGCTTACATCTTAAGATTGGGACCCTTTAATCATTTTTTATGACTTGTGGGTCAAACAGCAGGTATATTTTATCCTCTATCTGCAGGAGCAAATCTAAAACAAATTAGTACATTAGTTTATATTATTGTTAGAACTATGTTAATATAATTAATCCTCTGTTGGGTAATTTAGATATAAATTTTATTACTATATGTCAATATGGTCTATGATTTTGTTCGAATTTAAGGACATGCAACAGCAACTATTCCATTATAATATTTTTAAATATGTTTTGTAGTCATTAGAATGTTACTGATAATGGTATTTACTGAAAACATTTCAAATAGTAAAATATTTTGTATGTTTAACCTGTTACTTAGTGCTAGAATTTATTGGTTTTTGAAAGTAATTAAGCATAAACAGAACTAAGTAAATAACTGTGTTACAAAACAATTTGAATAAATACTTTTCTTAGGGATCCTAATGAAGAAGCCAATTACCAGGAAGGAAATATTATAAAAACTTTCATTGTTATGGACCACCATGTTGTTTATTAAATGGATTATCCAGATTCAATTCCATTCCTATATCTATATGTGCATTTAGAGAAAACTGGGTTCAGCCTGTCAATCTACATCCTTCAAGATGGCTAGAAGATAAAGCAATCACATCACCTTGAAAGATCTAGGTACAATTTCATGTCCTGCACCTTCAGATTTTTCAAGAGGGATCCAAGATCAACCTGTTGAATCATTATTCAATCCCCTTATTGATCCTACCAGATTGGGTCCCCCATACCTTGCCATTTAGTAACTGCTGATTGAAAAATGCATAAAGTTACATGGGGAGATAATAATAGTGCTGTTACTAGTCTTTGATTAGAAAGCAGCATAAAAATGAAAATATAGACTGAAAATAAAAGTTAAAAGTCAATACCTGTGTGGTGTTGCATTTAATAAAGTATTCTTTGCAAGAAAACATTAACCATAATAATTCAATGCAAACATTAATCAAAAACAAATGATAGAGCAAGATGTTGCTTGCTTCATCAAAAAACAAAAAATAAGCAAGAAAGCCAATTGATAATTTTAATAGAAAATTAAATATAATTCGAAAATAAATCTTAAAAACAGCTCAAATTCAAGCAAAAGATTGATATATTTATTATTTGCTAAAGATCTTTCAGCTTAAAAAACCATCTTCAGTAATATGTGCTCAGCTGTTTTGTACATAGCCTGGCAATGTTGCTTATATACTCAATACAAGAACTATTTAGGAAAAAAATTTTGACATTATATTTGTTTTTTCTGAAGACTCAAACAAACCAGCACCAGTGTCATATTTCAATTTTTGTTGTTTATAAGACATTGATGTTTTCTAGATGATATTTGATTTGTGTATTTGTTAAAAAGGTTATTTATCGGATCACGAACAGGATCAAGGAACGGATTGTGTTCGTGAACCGAGATATCACTGTATTTGTATTTTTGTTCGTAAATTGGGATTAGAGAATAGCCTATATATTATAGGCAGAATCTGATTTTAGACCAAACTAATCTTGGTCTAACTAATGTTAACAAAACTTCTTGAGGAGAATTTAACATGAGGTTTTTAATTGAAATTTTCTTTAGTAACAAGTTTCTAAAATGAATGAATGGAAAAATAATTTATTATTGTAATAATACAAAAGCATCAAAATACTTCAAAGCAGCATTACAATGTATTAAAAAAATGATGTATACAATATAAGTAATCCTTGATTTATGACTATTTCTGATGGTGGCAGTTCCATCAGATACCCAGAAGAGGGTGATCTAGGTACCAAGCTAAATGGAAGGGCCAAGAGCATGAAATTTCATTACTATTCTCCAGATATTTGTTTAAAAATTTTTGTATCATTTTCAGTTCTTAAAATTTATTTAATATTATTGCTACTTGTAAATAATTTTTTAAATTTGGTGCTAAATACAACATACATATAAAATATATAAATAGCTAATTCAAATTCAAATCAAACTGTCTGAATTTTATTGAATGCTTTGTAAGTGTTAAGTGCCACATAATGTAAAATAAAATGTGTTGAAAATTAAAACAGATATGCTTTTGGAGGGGGAGGGAGGTCCAAAATACCACCCCCCAAGTACTTAAGGTTCTGGGTATACCACTGGATGGTGATGAAATCTGTTAGTTCTGTGATTGGTTAATGCAATCCATGGTTAGAATCTCTGATCCAATCGTCTGATATGTAGAAAGTGTCCTTTGAGTTTGATTCTTGTTTTGTGTTCTTTATGTTTATTAAAATGTATAATGTTCTGGTAAATATTAGTAGTCAGAAATTCAAAAATTTTGGGCCTTTACAACTTATGGCCATTCTGACTTATGATGGCAGAATTAAAAAATGAACCCCATCATAAGTTGAGGATTACTTGTAATTTTATATATGAGTTAAATAAATAGTCATAATCTGAGTGCATTTTAATAAACTCAAACAAGGTTTAACACATTAAAATCTAGTAAAGGAAAAAATGTCCAGAAGAAATCAAGATATTGTCATATCATGTTCACTTACTACTAAAAATATTATTAACTAAATGTAAAATAATATAATAATATTTCAGTTACTGTACTTATTATTAAAAGAATTTACTAAAGCTGTACCGGCTTTGGTTCTATTTTTAGAATCAATATCTTGGTTTCTTTTGGGCATTTTTTTTTTTCTTATATCTGATTTTAATATGTAATATATATGTAGTGTTGCCTAACTTTTACAATAGTGAAGTTTATTAGAATACTTTCTCTGAAAAAAGCTAATGAAAACTAGGTATTGTCATTCATTTTACAATATTTAAAGCCAAAAATCTTTTAATGGAATTTTAGTGTTAAATTCATAAGCAAATATCTTTAAAAGAAAAACTATGATCAATTTATTGATAGATCCAATGATTCAGATCATCTGAAAAATAGTTAGTGAAAATTATTAGAATAAATTTTATATCACAAGAAACAATGTTAACACTATCAATGAGAGCCAAGATTTAATTTGAACCTTTTAAAAAAGTTGATCTGATTGGCAAAATTAGAAAAATGAGAAAGAGAAAACACAAGAATTCTTTAGATAGTTTGCAATCTTTGCATGTGTCTATTGGCAAATTATTGTATTATATGGAAAGTTTGTGCATTATAAGTAAACAAAACAAAAAATTTAAAGATATCTTTATTCAATAAAATAATTTCCATTTGAACTTACAATCTTTTTCTATTGAGTTGGTGGTTTCATGATGCCATCTTCAAAAAAGTTTGGCAGTTTTGACTAGCAGTGTTTTTAAGTGATTTTTCATTTCAATATTTTCAAATGTTTTTCCTTTTAGAGAATTTTGTAATGTCCAAAAAAGATAGTAATCTAATGGCACAATATCAGGAGACTAGAGGATTAATTAGAATTTCCCAGCCAAATTCCTTTCATTCCTGCTAAAACATTATGGAAATGTGTATGCTAGCATTATCATGGTGGAAAATTACATCTTTCTGTTTGCTAGTAATAGTTGTTTCTTTGCAGTTTCCTCTTTTAAATTGATAAGTTGACTACAATATTGTTTGTATTAGTAGTTTCACTGTTTTATAGCACCTCATTATAAATTATTCCTTAAAAATCCCACCAAATACTGAGCATGAATTTTTTTATGATGATTTTGCTTTGGTATTGGAAGTAAAGGCAAATTTTGTTTAGACCACTGTCTTTTTCTCTCTGTTATCATATAGGATCTGTTTTTAATCTCCACTTACTTTTTTTTCTAAAAATGGCTTAAACTTAAGACAACCAAGCAGTAAACATATGCTGCAACTCAATCTATTCCATTTTTATCTGACAGTTTGTGTGATACCTAGACATCATACTTACTGACCCATCCAATTGTTTTAACTGGTCATCAATGGTTTTTGCACATTAAGTATCTCAGCAAGTTCCCTTGTTGTCAATCTAGAGTTACTTGTAATCCATGTCAAGATCATTGATGACAAAAGGGCATCCCAAGTGTAGCTTATCTTCCAGGCTTAAGTTTCTCAAAATTTTTTAAACCACTTTTGACAGGTGCACACAGACGATGCATTATCTCCATAAACATTACACATATTTTTGTTGCATCAACTGCAGATAGTCTTTTTTTTAAACTTGTATAATATTACATGATACAAATGAATCCTATCAACATTCGTGATGAAAATGAAACTAACTAAGGTGACTCATCTTTATTCTGACAAAATCAGAAACTTTTATGATATTTACAGTGTCATTTTTCAAGGACACAACTAAATTAAATAATATCTATCACGTTCTAACTGTTATAGCGACATCTATTAACAACTGCAAAAAAAAAAAGAAAGTATGAACTTTACATAAAACCTAATAATATCTTCATCTTTTCTTTTTATGTTCATTAACATTTTTTGCCTTCTATCCTGTTTTA
This sequence comes from Olivierus martensii, assembly GCA_000484575.1. Classification (NCBI taxonomy): domain Eukaryota; kingdom Metazoa; phylum Arthropoda; class Arachnida; order Scorpiones; family Buthidae; genus Olivierus; species Olivierus martensii. The sequence continues at coordinate 20,583 of AYEL01073453.1, read as the reverse complement.
TTCAGTCTAAATATTAATTACTGTGTTGGAGTAATATGACCTAAACTGTTCCTAGTGAGAGGATCTGACATATACTGTATATAATCAATAGAAAAATGCATTATTAATTTTAGAAAAACCACTTGCTTTATATCTATATAGTAGTCAAAATAGCACTTCAAGCACCTTGCTTGAAGTGCTGTTTTGATTACTATAAATGCATTATTGTTGTATTAATTGGTTTTTATATTGTTTTATAAGATTGAGTAGTTATTGTTTAAGTTTAATATGCAAATTATTCTGCAATTTTTATATAAGTATCAGAAATTCAAATGAATATCATAGACAAAGCTCCCTATATAGCTTGAAACTGTACATAAATTGAGAAACATTTCATGTAATGCTCATATAATGAATGTTAGAATATGAATTACAGGTAGTCCTTGACTTACAGCAGGATTCTGTTCCAACTTCTCCATCATAAGTCAATTTTATGCAAATTGAGGACTTTTTAATTCTTGATTTGTTTGATTTCTGTTTTAATATTTTCATAAATTATTAGTAGCTTTATTTTTCTTACTGGATATGACAGAGTTTTGATTAGATACAGTAATAAGACTTTGCTTGCCAACTAATGGTGATGCATATACAAAATGTGATATATGTATATATATGCAAGAGCAAAGTTTAATTATAGAATTTTGGCAGTAATTTTTGGCTGTTGTAAGTAAGAATCATTGTAAGTTGAAGACTATCTGTATTCATATATTTATCATCATTTGTTAAAGTAAATCTTATGCTTTACCAAAAATATAGATAACATACTAAATCTATTAAGTTAATTTTTTGATTATTTAATAAATAGATGTAAAAATAATTATATTAATACTAACTTGTAACTTGTTTATTTTAGCATTCAGACTCGTGGGATGGCAACACTTAAAGATAGTAAGTCAAATCATTTATAATAATTTTCTTTTAATGAAATTTTTTTATTTAATAAATGCTCTTCTTAAAAGCAAATAGAAATTTACAATAAATATAATAAATCTTTTTTCCAGATATATATACGTATTGGGTTGGGTTGTCTGAAACGTCATGATGCATTTTCGTAGCAAATGGTAATTGTTCATTTTTGGAAGTACTAGAGTTATTCGCATCTATGTTGTTATTATGTCATTTAATATCTGATAGTTTTAGCTTCATTTAAAAAAAAAAATTTATCCATTTTTTTATTTTTTATAAATTTTACAACAAATTGAAGATGGAAGACAAAACTTTGCATTTTTGCCATATTTTTTTGTTTTACTTCCATAAAGGGAAAAATGTTTGTCAAGCTTGTGAAAAGTTGCATAAAGTTTACAGTGACAATGCTCTACAATAACTTCAGTGCCAACAATGGTTCACGAAATTCTGTGCTGGTGACTTTGATCTCAATAACGCTCCTTAGTCAGGAAGACCAACTGAGGTTGATGACGATAAAATAAAGGCATTAATTGAGTCAAACCATTGTTACATGACATGAGAGATTGCAGAAACATTGAACATCCATCATTCATTTGTTCATGACCACCTGAAGATACATAAGCAAGCTCAATATTTGGGTTCCTCATGAACTCGAAGAAGTTCATTTGACAGCACACATAAACATCTGTGACATGCTCATTAAACGTGAGGAAAATTATCCTTTTTTGAAGCAATTAATAACTGATGATGAGAAGTGGATCGTTTATAACAATGTGGTGCATAACCAGACTTGGTCCCGGTGTGATGATATGCCTCAAATGACATCGAAAGCAGACATTCGTCAGAGGAAGATTATGCTCTCAGTATGGTGGAATTTTAAAGGTGTCGTGTTTTTTGAGATTTTACTAAAGAACCAAACAATCATTTCAGAAGTGTACTGTTGGCAATTGAACAGTTTGAATGAATCCATCACCCAGAAACATCCAGAGCTCATTAATTGTAAAATGAGTTATGTTCCATCAGGACAATGCAAGACCACACATAAGCTTGATCACCCACCAAAAAATATTGGAGCTTGGATGGGATGTGTTGCCAAACCTATCATACTTACCTGACCTTGCACCATCAGACTTCCACTTGTTTCACTTTCTTCAAAACTCCTTGTGTGGTATGACATTCAATTTAGATGAGGCTGTAAATTAGCACCTTGTCCAGTTTTTCCCAATAAAGAGAGGTCCTTCTATGAATGAGGAATTATGAAGCTCCCTGAAAGATGGCAAAAGATTATCGAGCAAAATGGGCAATATATCTTTGATTGATCTTTATATAAATAAATACACTTTTTAAAACATAGAAAAAATGTGTCATGACTTTTCAGACAACCCAATATATCTGCAGAAAAATATATATTATATTTATACTAGGGTAGAGCTCGAGTATAATATACATATAAATAATACTATAAATGTAGTCTTGTAACCTTTGAGGGCCCTGCCAAAAGTTGTGTTCCATGAATCCCTGATTTGGAGACAGAGCAGCAAATGATTATCCATATATGATAATTTCTAAATAACATAACCATCATATTGAAAACAGTGCTTATATTTACATACTAATAAAAACTCTGAAAATAATTCTTTAAAATTAAGGATTAATCCTTGAAAATGACTGTTTAATCTGTTTCTTTCCATTGATAACATTTGCCATTTGTTGCAGGAACAAATGATAGAATTTTACAATGTAATTTCTTAAATCCTAATCAATTTATTTCAGTTGTATTTAAGGTTTTTGAAAAAAGAATCATAATGTGTTTTTGATATTGGTTCCTTAATGTTTTCTAGCCAAAATTTCTTATTTCAAAAGGTATTTATAAAAATTTGATTGAATATTTTTAGAAAATTACCTAGCTTTTCTCTTCGCTTCATTCTATATATTGTAGATTATTTGTGTTCATGTTGTTCGGATATTATGTTGAAATTAAGTTAATTATCCAAACTTTTTATAAAAATTAATTTTTTATAGTATGAACTATAAAATCTTAAAATTTAAAAAGATGATATAAATAATACAAATATTTTGTTTAATTATATTAAAATAGGCAATATTTTTTATTAATTGTTGATTTTTTACTTCATTTTCATTGTACTTTTAATAAAAAAAATGAGATAATATTAATATGAACACAGATCCACCATTAAAAAGGATTGCTGCCAATTGTTTCCCATGCTTGTCTTGCCAAGCCTATTACTTTCTGGAAAGTGTGACATTGGGAGTGGGATTAAATTCATTGGGGAATCCAATAAAAGCAAAGAATATTACAGATATTTGTGTATGAGAGGAGATAATTTTTTTATTTGTTTACATTAGTTACTCTACAATAATTTTTTCTTGGTGTTGGGATTTTTTTTTCCGTCAGTGTAAATCAAATTTCGCCTTCAAGTGATTCTATAAATAAAATTTTTTGAGTTTTAAATTTTACATATAAAAAGTAATATTATATCACAAATCGTGAAAGCCTCGCGGGCAGCACAAAATGGCCTGGCGGGCCGCCTTTTGGACAGCCCTGCTATATATCATAATTATAATATTTTGTAATGTTACTGTAATCATGTTCATCATTCATTGAAAGAAGTAGCATTCTGTCAAATAGAAAGTGCTTCTGATAGAAGTAAATTTTTTATTTATTGTTATTCTGTGCAAAATAAATCTATGCAACTATCTCTAACACACTGATAACATTGATTCTTGTTTGTTTGAATAGAAGCAATTGTTAATGCATATATACATCCATAGTCCACACAGAAAACTTCTGTTTGACACATATATGCATCCATAGCAGTCAAAGGATTAATTAAAAAATGCATATTTATTTATAAATGTTGCTTATTTTATTTATACACATAAACTATATTTTGAGAGCCCTGTGAGAAATATCCAATCCAGCCTTGTCTTAACTAAATCCAGCCCTGGAGATAACATTTGGACATCAGAGCATCCTGAAAATACAGTAAAAACATACAGTCGAAGCCAGTTATAAGAGCCTACAATTTTGTCCCTTATAAGCGATGTCCCTAATATCCGAATGTGCAACAAATTGGTGCATCATTGGGTGGGCAAAGCAAACATTGAAGAGTTTTCAACTAGAGTTGTTATTTCGGTTTTAACCGAATATCGGTTATTTGAGTTGTATAATTATTCGATTACTGATTATGGATCTTGTATCTGCAGTATACATAAAATGGGAAATAATTAGTACTAGATATTACCCGCTCATATAACTTAGTGGAAATCTCGTCATTTAATCTCATAAACTTGGAGTATAACTCTAAAACTTCTATGAAATTATATAACAAATTATTAGGTGGCACCATTTTTAGGGTATAGTACCACCTGCAGATTTTGTCTTTTAGAGGAAAATACAATTTTTAATTAATTTTGTATTCATTAATTTTTAAATTATTAATAATGACAAAAAATTATCTCCCTTATAGCGGAATTTTCCATTATTTCTGAATCCACTATATCCAACAAAAAATATACACAAAACATGGGTTTTTCACCAGAACTGGACACGTTTGTCTCTTATATCCAACTCTCTAATAACTGGCTTTGACTGTATATGCTTTACTTCTTTATACTTTATATGAAGTCTTTATACTTTGGTAGAACTTATTCCTCTAATCTATGTACAACAATCTTAGAAATAGGATTTGAAAAAGGAGAACCTATGGAACAGCTGCATTACTGGATATAAAAGATTTCGTCTATTTGGAAGTATAAATTTCTTATAAGTATTCCTGTTAAAGATATCAGCTCTATCAATATTCATTATTATATTAGGCAAATAAAATGTCCCTTACATAAATGTATACAAAAGCATATATGCAGTGGTAGAATTCAGTCAGTTTGCACTAGTTTGACAGAACTGCTTCTTAAAATATTTTTTGTTTGGCAAACCAATTGTTAAAATTGTACCAGTAATATTCATTTAAGCAATTTATTGCAGAAGTCAGCATTTTCATAAGACTGCCAACTTGTTGTCAGCTTAGTGTGGTTTGAAGCTGAACAAAAGACCATACAATAGAAAAATAAGTGTGAATGAGAACTCATTGCTGCCACATTTGCATACTAATACAACAAACTATGTTTGTTGTACTAGTATGCATAGTCATTAGTGCAGTGAACAAAGTTCACTGCACTAATGACTATGTTTGTTGGATATCCAGGATACAAAAGTTCTGTGGGATGAAGTTGAAATCATAGATAAAGACCTGTATAATACATTCATAGATTTTAAAAGCAAATTGTATATTTTTAACAAGCCCAAAAACAATTAGTATTAAATAAAATTGACAGCAGTTCATTAAGCTCTGCATGAAATATATTTCATCTATCACTTAATGTGGTTACTAAGATTGTTTTTTATATTTTATATCATATTTTATGTATTTTGTATTTTTTTTATTATTTGTAACTATTTATTTTTCAACATGTTAAATTTTTAAATTTTAAATGTTCTCTGAATGTTCTGTGGTTTTTATGTTATTCTTATGCTAATTTTATTCACTTTGGATAGATTAAAGTCTGAAAGCTCTTTGAATATTATTCAATGAATAAAATATTTGTATAAGTAATATTGTTCTCCAAAGCAATTTACTTCTATAATCACAGGTAGGGGTGTGCCCAAGTATTGGCTATTGAGAGGGTATTAATAGAAATTTACCAACTGAATATTCAACTAAATAAAATTTGTTGAATACTCAATTGATTTGTTCAATACATATTGAACTGATTTTTAATACAATAAATATTGAATAAATCAACTGAATATTTAATAAATTTTTAATACTTTATTATGATTTTTAATACATATTGTATTAAAAATCAATACAATAAGTATTGATTTTCATTTGAATATAAAAAAAATTTCTTATATGACGATGACAATTATATTTTTATTTAAAAATATAAAGTTTTTTGTACCTTACTTTCATTAAGTAGTCGAAAAAATATTTCAACAAGTTCCAGAAAGAACTAAAATTACCTACTTTCTGAAGGTATCAATTATTTTTCATTTATTTAGCAATTGGAATCCATTAGTTTTGTATGTCCATTTTTAATGCTAATTTTAACTAGTATAGATATCACAATGATATAATGTTGTCAAGATGGTGATGTCACACATTGTTATGTCGTAGTGATGTCATTAATATTGGTGTTTTGTGATGCCATCCATTGTTATGTCATGATGACATTACATTGGGATTGTGATATCATTATGAGAGATATTGAGATGATACTGTGTTAAGAAATCAGATAAGCCATATCTGACCCCTACACTGCTAAAATATAGCACCACCTATTGTCAATAATATAAACTAAAATCATAATTTTTTATTATGAGTTTAGTGTTAAAATGATATAAATATCTACAATCAGCACAAATGAGCAGACCTAATAACTTAAAAGCTTTATTAATAAGATAATTTTTTATTATGAGTTTAGTGTTAAAATGATATAAATATCTACAATCAGCACAAATAACTTAAAAGCTTTATTAATATGAAACGTTTTTGGCTCTTATTAACCCTCATCAGCTCAAATTACAAACAGTTTTATTCTAGAACATAGAACTCAGAACCAAAATGTTCGTTATTATATTCAAAAATTAAAATCAAAATTATTAAATACAAAAACCAGTTAAATATAAATAATTTTAACTAACATAGATACATTTTTAAACAGAAACGTAAATGTTTTAAACAAAAACGTAAATTTTAAAAACCTCTAAAAATATTAGACCAACGTCATTAACAATTATTTCTTCCGTTCTAGGATCCACTATGTTTTAATGCAAACTTCCAGGCTTGGGAGAATTCTAAAGATTGCCTTTCATTAATTACCTCCCCATTTTTATTACCTTGAAAAATTGCTAATTCCTCTGCTACTTTGAATTCTTTTATGTTACTCACTTTTTTTACTACTTTGGCTTCTTTCCAATCTACATCGATATCATATTCATATGCCCTCCTAGCAGTGCAGTTGTTAATTTTCCTTTTTTTATATCATCAATATGCTCTTTTTAGTCTTTGTTTCAAATTCCTTCCTGTTGCTCCGATATATACTTCTTTTTGGTGCTTAGTGTTATTTGTTAGAGGAATTTCGTAGACCCCTGTTTGTTCTTTCTTGTTGTAAATGTCTTTAACATTCCTTAACCGGCTCCATATCGGGTTCTCTCTTCTATAGGCTGGGTTCTTTCTATTCTTCTTAAGTAAGCTTTCAACTGTCTTATAATTGTCAAAAGGTTCTGTTACTACTACATACTCTTTCCTTACAGCCTCCCTATTATCCGTTTCACAATGGTTTATCCGACTATCATTGTTCTGTTTTTCTCTTCTTCTTAATATTTCATTAAATATCTTATAAACAATCCCTCTGTTATAGCCATGCTTCACCACAATTCCTATAATTATCTCTAATTCTTCATATAGAAAAGCATCCATACTATAATGTGTTATCGCTCTATTAATATATTATCTCAAGGTTGCTTTTTTATATCTCCATCTATCGTTGGACCATTGTGGGATAATCACTGATATGTTGGATGACTTTCTATAAACCATTGTTCGAAAAATACCATTCTCTACCAGTATTTCTACATCTAGAAAATGTATCTTATCCGTTACTTTTTGCTCTAATACTAGTTTGAGGCCATAACTTAGAATGGTAAAGTTGTTTTTTAACTCTTCTGATCTATCTGCCAGGTTCCAAACAACAAAAATGTCATTTATGTATCTTGCATAAAGGGCAGCATCCTCCATTAAATTACTTAACGATGTTTATTCTATTGATCTTATTATTAATTCCACCAGGACTCCTGCCAACGGGCTTCCTATAGGAATATCTTGCATTTGTTGGTAATATTTCCCTTTGAACCTGTAAAAAGAATGATAACAAAAAAGATTAGCCAAATCTCTACACAGCTTTGGGTTAGGTGTTTCAGTTGGGAGGTTTTCTAGCAAGAATCTATACAAGCAAAGATATGTTGACTCTATTTGTAGGGATGGGTATAGCTTTTCAAAATCCAATGTTGTAAATATTGGATCTCCTATTAATTCTATTTTGTTAAGTTTCTTAATGAACTCCTCGGCAGAGCTAACCACATATTGATAACCTTTAATCTTCGAATTAACTCGTCAAGCCATTGCTTTCTCTACGTTGTACGTAGGAGATCTACATTTTTATACAATCGGCCGGAATGTTAATGGCAACTTATGTGTTTTCGCATATGTGAAGAGTCTCGGACATGCTGGGCTATTAATCTTCTTCACCCTTAAAAAGTCTGGTAGATCTTTATTTCTCAATAACCTATTCCATTCTCTTTCAAGTTTCGCTGTTGGATCTGCCATTAGGAGCACTGCTCTTGACTGCTCAATATATTCAAACAGGTACTTGTCGTATATTTGTCTTTCAAGCAACACTAGCTTTCTAGATTTGTCCTTTCTGGTTATAGACAACTCATTCATACATTACCATTGACAAGCTTGCTTAATTAAAGCATTCTCTCTCTCTTTTAGCCTGTTGGTTAACTGAAGGATTTTTTATTTTATTTCTTAAGTTTTCTTCTACAAACTTCCATCTATACCTTTCTTTTTGAGTGTCTTCCATGCTACCAATGAGTCTTTCAAACTGCGGTATTATGTCTTCTACATTGTTAAATGTCTTAAGGGTATAAGAAGGATCTTTCTTTAGTATTGCTTCAAGTTGTGGATGAACGGTTTCATCACCTACAATAGTTATCACATCTTCAAGCAACAAAGCATTTAAACTTTATCTTTTCAGCTGCCCTTTCATTAACCATCTTAACTTCTTTATGACATTGATGTAGATTGGAAAGAAGCAAAAGTAGTAAAAAAAGTGAGTAACATAAAAGAACTCAAAGTAGCAGAGGAGTTAACGATTTTTCAAGGTAACAAAAATGGGGAGGTAATTAATGAAAGGCAATCTTTAAAACTCTTCCAAGCCTGGAAGTTTGCATTAAAATGTAGTGGATCCTAGAACAAGAGAAATACTTGTCAATGACATTGGTCTAATATTTTTAGAGGTTTTTATGATTTATGTTTTTGTTTAAAACATTTACGTTTCTGTTTAAAAAATGTATCTACGTTAGTTAAAATTATTTATATTTAACTGGTTTTTGTATTTAATAATTTTGATTTTAATTTTCGAATATAATAACGAACATTTTGGTTCTATGTTCTAGAATAAAACTGTTTGTAATTTGAGCTGATGAGGGCTAATAAGAGCTGAAAATGTTTCTTATTATTAAAGTTTTTAAGTTATTAGGTCTGCTCATTTGTGCTGATTGTAGATATTTATATTATAAGTAAGCCGTGTAGAGCAGTAAACGTAATTTGTATGTGTTAAAATGATTTTAGTAGTTAAAATGAAATAATAATCTGCAAGAATAGTTGATCCTATAGGATTAAAGGATGTGGTGTTGAGGTGTCCCTAAGGCAGAACATCACTACTGAATTTCTTTGCTAATTAGTTCAAAAGTTATTAGTGGGAGACAACAGATAAATACACAGAAGACATTTGCCCAATTTTATAAGCCTCCATTTCCTTCATAAAGTAGGTTAAAAAGATTCTTCATACAATTCATGATTTAATTAATTAAAAATTTCAAAATATTTATTTTTAAATTGAAGGAAAATTTAGAAATGTAATGTAATATTGTATAAAATATTAAAAAAATAACATAAATGTGAAATATGTAAAAAAATAAATGTAAAGTTTCTTTTCCATATCTTAGTTGGCTATATCGTTCAATTAAAATCAAAACGTTTTTCAGGAATCACCCATTAATGTTGTTTGGCCTAATGTTCTTATAAATTCAAACAGTAATTAAACTAGGACAATACCAATACAGTGAAAACTGACTTCACGACCACCTGTATAAGAAGACCACCAACGTGATGATCATGATTTTATGGGAACTAAATTTTTTCCCATAGAAATAATGCTATTTGACCCTCCATAAGATGACCACCTCCCTAATGTGACCACGACCATCATTTTTATAGACCAAACATAAAGTGACGACCATAATTTTCAACATCATTACTAATTGACTATTTTTATTTCTTACATCAGTACCATTTTCTTTTAAACTTAAATTTCATTTAAGCCAAACCACTACAATTGAAATAATTGCACCATGCAAATTTTTCTCCCATCATTCATACCACAAGAATGATGTAAAGTGCTGGAATAACAAAATCATGATGTTATTTCTACTTTAATGCGATATCTTTTTAACATGCATGTTCCTTAGATTTGTATCTATGATATGATAATTAAAATTTGTATTAAAAACGTTAAAAATCGTAAATTGAAAGCCTATGACGAAATGATATAGGGAAAACAGGGAAAGTGAAAACAATCAGCCACCAGATCTGGATGTTTATGTTTTATGCAAGTGTATTAATCAAATGTAATTTCATACAGAAGTAATGCTATCACTGCACTTTGGATGTTGAAACATAGCTAAACCATGGGCTAAATGGAAAGTTAATGCCTTGAATTTAGAATGGTGAATAAAAATGATTGAAGATAGTAAGAAAGGTCTTTCACAACAAGCATTAACAGAAAAATTTAATGTGGGGAAAACATAGATCCACAAAATATTGTCTCAAAAAGAAATTCTGGCTAAATGGAGTAACAATGGAAATCACAACTTTAAGCAAATGACACTCTGCAAAAAACATGTTAAAGAATTAAAAAACTGGCATCAACAATAGAGAATAATAAAAAATTGTTGTCTCAATTAAACAATATCAAATACTGCTTTGCCATAGAAATTATAAAAAATAAAAGTGGAATGTGACAAAGCACTATTAATAGTTTTTCCATATTAATTAAATATGTTATGTTTTTGAATAAATGATAAACTATGTTATAAATTGTAACAAAAATATACATTTCGATTTTATTAAAGTGTAATAATTTTGTTTTATTTAAGCATGCTGTATTATAATTAACTTGTATAAGCTGACCACCTATATAAACGACCAGTTTTGATTGGAATGGGAGGTAGTCATCTTATAAAAGTTCTACTTCTAAACATTTTTACTTCCACATGTTAGCCAATTATTAGAATTTTAATCTCCTGTGTTATTGCCTAAAGAATTTTAGTAACCATTTATTCAGATTTTAGAAAGCTTAGTGATAGGAAGTGATATCTATTGGTAATTAATAATTATCAATCATATTATCAGTAAAGGATAATCTTTGTCATTCAAAATAAAAATTATTTGGTTATTAATGTTATTAATTTTTTCTTGAGATATACATTATACAATCTTTTCTTGGCTGATTTATTAAATTTTGTCAAATAGTTAAAATTTGCTGACTTAATTTCTGAATGTAGTGTAACGGAGTAAGTCAGGGGTTAAAAAAGGATATGTAGGTTGTAACACCTACATATCTCCATAGATATGCTGCTTATCACAGGAACCTAGTTTTTTGTTAATTAAGTTTGCAATATTGCTAATTCTGCTTAATTATTTTTATAATTATGAATTTTACTAGAAAATTTTATTAGTTTTATCTGTTAATGTGTATTTCATGAACCTAACATCTAATGAAATTTTTAAATTATGGAACTATCTGTTATTTTTATAACATGAATTTTTATATACAATTTATTTTATAGAATAATAAAATATATTTATTATTGATAGATTACTCCAGAAGTTATTTTTCCATTCATTTAATCAGATATTTTTGCATTTTTTTGGGGGGCATATGATTTCTATTGCTTCAGAATTTGGCATATTTTAAAATCTTGATAATTCATAAAGTTTACTGTAATTATTCCAATTAATAGCGTTTTAATGTCTTCAATTATCTATAACATAAAATGTAAATTCTTAAAATATCTTTAAACTTTGTATTGGAGAATAATAAAGTTTGCCTAAAATTGTTAATAATTAGAATGAATATATAATTTTTGATCTGAATAAGCTTATATTTCATATTTTCATGATAAAAACCTAGAATATAATAAAGTTAGGTTTAAATCTAGCTAAAAGAAATTATACTGTAAATAAAAACCAATAAGATCTTACTTTATATCCTATAAATCCTTGAAGTCCTGGATATCCATCCTTTCCCTATTATAAAAATTTAAACAATTTAAATATTTGTTTCAATATCAAAATAATTTAAATTTAGATAGAATAATCTGTATCTGTAATAATAATTTTCTATAAATTATTAACATATAAATATTCCTAATAATGTATAGAATATTTAGGGCACTTATTCTTTAAATAATATTTGATTATGTAAATTATTTTTCAATGAACATTTAAAAACTTAAATAATAATGAATTAAAAAGTACTAAAATAATTTATGATAATATCAATCAAAAGGATTTTTTGCAATCAAATATTTTATTATCAGAAGCATTTTCAATGCATTTTATTATTAATACACTTGGCTAGATATACATTTGGTGCATTTCTTAGAATTAGGAAAGCACAAATGTGTTAATAGATTATTTGACTGCTAAAAGGCCTGTTGATTAATATTGTACTTGATCATTACAGAGGTAGAGATAGTAAGTTAATTTATTCTTTAAAGTTAGTTATTGTTTAGATTAATAAATTTACTGTTTTGGGTTATTCTTGAATTAAAACAGTTATTATTACCTTTGTTGCTTTATTTTTAACAACAATAAAGCAACAAATTAATAATAATAACTGTTTTAATTCAAGAATAACCCAAAACAGTAAATTTATTAATCTAAACAATAATTAATTTTAAAGAATAAATCATCCTACTACTTCTATTTGAATGAATTAATGAAATTAATTCATTTACACAAAAACTACCAGAATAGAATTATAAAGATTGAAACTGTAAATATTAAAATATTTTTATTAGTGTGCTGAAGATGGCAGTGATATAATCCAGAAATTTTACTAAAATTAAATAAAAGGAAATGAAAAGCTCATTCAGTAAGATAAATTGTTTAACCAAAAATGGATTGTGGAATTTACAGTTTCCATTAGGTAGATTTTTTTTTGTGAATTTGAAGATTATATTATTTTGCAGCAATTTCCCTTTTATTTGCTTTAGTGTTGTAAGCAACTAATGAAAGCCTACAGTAGGATAAAAAAATATTTAAAAGCTTCCTATTTAGAAATTTCTGTCTTTATAAAAGCCTTACTATAAAAACAAAATAATTTTATTTTTATAGTAAGAAGATTTGTAAAATAGTACAATTTTCGATTAGCGCGAGAAATTCGTGGAACCAATTATTCGCGCTAATCGAGGCCTATCTGTAGTTACGAATATTTGAATTTATAAAATTTTAATGGAAGCATTTGTTTTTGTACGGAAAATGTGACTTTTAACGCTTAATAAAAAATTAAAGATTGATAGCAAGTAATTGAGTTAAAAATATATATATATATAATTAATTCAGCGTAAGTACTGTGAAATATAAATTCCACATAATTGTGGTCGCAGTACAGAAAATGTGAATTTTAACGCTTAATAGTAAATTAAAGATTGATAGTGAGGAATTGAATTTAAAAAATATGTATAATTGAAAGGAATTATTTAGTAATTATATATTTTTATAATATATTCATTTGATTATACAATGTTTTTGACTATCCTATCTATATTTCTGAATCCTTACACCAAAATCTAATTTAAAAAATATTTAAATGTGATGTGGCCCACAGCAATTTTATAGGCTCATTAAATGGCCCTTGAATTAAAATGAGTTTGACATTCCTGGTGTAAATGATGAAGCTAGTTGATTTTAATTCATCAGCACATAAGTTTTTCAATTGAATAGTAATTAATTCTTTTTTAAGTGTTTTTAATTAACAAAATTAAATATTTATGTTAATAAAAAAAATTAATCTAATAATAAAAAGTGCAATTTTAAAAGAATAGAACAGTTGATATATATTTCATCATCTATTGACAAAAAAAAAATTGCATTTTCAAGTGCAATTTTAAAAGAATAGAACAGTTGATATATATTTCATCATCTATTGACAAAAAAATAATTGCATTTTACTTTTTTCAATTTTTTGAAGCCATTAAAATAAATTTTGGATTTTTTTCTTCTGGACTTGATCTAATTACAGTCTGACAAAATGTAAACTAGATCCAGAATCAAAGAATAGTAAACTTGCTTTAGGGCAAAGTCACTCTTTAGTAACATAAAACAAAAAAAGAAAAGAGCATCTAATGTATTTAATTCTCATTATGTTTGATTATATAATAAGTTACAAATTTACAAAATAAAAAGTTAAATAATATAAAATACTTAAATATGTAAACAATTGATAAATATTAACAGATAAATATCATAACTAACAATAAAAATTGACAAAAATAACTAAGTATTAAAAAATAAACTAAGAAGAATCCTTTCTGTATAAAAATCTTTTACTCTTCTTTTAAGGTTTCTGTATCTTTAATATTGATTTTGATGCTTCATAATATTGAATTTTTCCAAAAAGTCAGCTTCTTGAGGGATGCAATAAAATTTTTGCTCAGGCTGCTAAAAGCTCTAGAGCTGGTACTGCTAATAACAATTAAATCTCTGTGAAAATATCAGAAATGCTTTCCTCTTAAATTGTATAAATAAAATGTTTATATAGCATTTGCAAATTTATTTAAACCTTTTGCATGTAAATTCAAACTTTCAGCTACAAACAGTTTATTTTAACAAACTAGTGAGAAAGAGTAATGAATAAATGAGTTAATATTGATATATTAAAATGCAGTGGCATCACTAGAAGGTGTGGTGAGTGCAGTCCGCACCTAGTGACTTCATCTGGGGGTGACACCCAATATTTTCAAATGCATGTTAAAAAATTACAGCTGTAAAACTGACAAAAATGTAAGTCCTTTTTAACCACTTACCAAGCTCTTATATGTATGTATGACTTTTAAGTTTTAAGTTCTAACAATAAATGATTTCCCTTATAAACTCTTAAATCCATACTTTCTAATGATCAAGCATTTTATCAAATGTTTAATCATTAGTGGTTAAAAAGGCCTTGCGGTTATGAAATATATTAAAAAAATTACATTTTTGTCAATGTTTGAAAATATTGGGTATCACCCCTATGATGGTGTCTCCAGATGAGGGCTGCATCCGCTGCATCCCCTAATAATGCCTCTGCATTTTAATATATCAATATTATATTTGTTTATTCACTGCTCTTTCTCATCATTTTGTTAAACTATTTGTAGCCGAAAGTTTGAATATACATGCAAAAAGTTTAAATGTATTTGGAAAAGGTTTAAATAAATTTGCAAATGCTATAAAATAAATGAATATTTTTCCACTTTTCTGTTTTATAAAATCTTTCATAATAGTTTATTATTGATAGCATTTTGATCTATATCTAAATTTTTAGCATTTTTTTTTATTTTTAATTGAAGCATTTTTTTTTATAAATATATGAATAAACAGACAGATCTTGTTTATAATAGATCATATTTATTTAACAAAGTTTGAATTTATTCAGATATCCTTTACAATACTTTAAAATTTTATCACAACATAGTAGATTAAATCAGAATAAAATTATTTTATTATACTAGATTAATGGTTATAACCTTTTGGAGTTGTGGAACACATTTATTATTATAAAAGTTTATTCAAAATTTGAAATCCAAGTGATCTCTTGATAGTAGTGTCCTGATAATAGTTCCTGAACAGATAAATGAACTGAAATCTTAAAAGTATTCTGAAAATATTTGTGAAAAGTTAATACAGTGAAACCCCGATTTTGAAACTTTTCGGGGACCGGCACGAAAAGTCGAACGAGCCGGGAAATTTGAAACTTTTCGGGGACCGGCCCGAAAAGTCGAACGAGCGGGGAAACACACGAAGAAGGAAGCTCTGATAATGTCATAATAAAAAAAAGAACTCTGATGACGTCATAATAAAAACGTTATATAATTAAAACGTAGGAAAAGGGAAAGTTTTACATTGCATGTATAAGAATATGTTGGGACTTCCGAAAATAGACAGGGGAAAGTCGTACGATACGGGAACACACGAGCGGGGTTTCACTGTAGTACAATTTTTGTTTATTTTTGTTATACTATTATGTTTATTATTTATAGTTCCTATTGCTTTATAATTATAAAAGAATATTAATTACAAATTTTTATTATAGTTCGTCTTAGATTGAAATCTGTAAAAAATATTCAAAAAATCACTCAAAGTATGAAAATGGTGTCAGCTGCAAAATATGCTCGTGCAGAGAGAGATCTAAAACCAGCTCGACCGTATGGTGAAGGAGCACAAGGTACAAATAATAAAGTTTATTTTAAATATAAAACAAATTTTATTTTCATCAATCAATGCATTAATATTTTTTAATCATTATTTCTAGCATTCTATGAATGCACTGAACTGACAAAAGATGAGAAAAAGCCTTCAAATTTAATTGTGGCTGTAACTTCTGATCGTGGTTTATGTGGTGCAGTTCATTCAAGTGTATCTAAAAGAATTAAATTATTGCTAGCTGAAAATGAATCAGCTGATATAAAAATTTTGTGTGTTGGAGATAAAGCTAGAGCACTGTTACAAAGGTACAAGCAAATTTTTGTTAATTTTTTTACTTTTTAAAGCTATTTCTATTAAAAATAGTGATCTCTTACAGTAATTATTATAAGATACAAGATTGAGAGTATAGTTCTGAAAATTTATGTAAATAATATGTAAATATTAAATAAAAAGATAATAAATAAAAATAATTTTGTTAAGATTAGTAAATAGCCATGATTTCAAACACACTAATTTAATTGAAGTATCAACATTAAATCATATAGTAATATAACATACAAGGACATATCAGGAATGATCATATACTTTTACAAAGAGAATTAGTGAAAATGTTTATAATTACTTCTGTTTTATAAATATACAGGTAATTCTTGACTTTGAATTAATTTGTTCCTGTACTTGTAACATAAGAACTCATAAATCAAGAATCAATTTCCCAAAGAAATAATGTTAAAAACAGGAGCTCTCTTCTCAATTTTATTACGGTCAAATTTCATTTTTGAGTAAACGTCAACAAAATCAATAGTTTATGATTAAACAATGATTTATTATTTAAAGAAATGAAAAAATGGCTTTTAAAATCAAGCAAATTGTAATAATACAGGAATACCTCAATTATCGTGGTTTTGATTATCAAGATTCTTGATTTATTGCTCTTTATAATTTGATACCAAATTCCAATTATTGCACTCTAAATTCAAATTATTGCAGCTGCGAGATATAGCCCATTATATATGCAACCAAATTACATTTATTCAAATGGCCACTTTCCAGGTAACACTCTTGTAGTGCTTTGTTTTTATCCGAAGGCACTTGCTCACCATTCACCACTAACTGTCTGCTTTTGTTGGAAATACGTGTGGATATTTTTCTCTTCTTATTTAACTCTAGAATGCTAAAAGAAACAAGGATGATATCAAGTCTACAGCTATCAAGAAAAAACATAGAGTGATCAGCTGAAGATTAGCATGTTTAACATATTTCATTTTTACTTCATATATAAAATTTAATTAATAGATTTGAAAAATCCTTGGCAATGATAATCCATTTTACATGCATTATTTATCCTGATTATCGCAGATTTGATTATTGTGGTATTTTTTGTGGCGACAATAATCATGATAATTGAGGTATTCCTGTAGATTATATTTGTAATACAAATTTTAAAGAATTTTTATTCTTCATTATTAAAAAATAAATAGATGAACTTTCATACACACAAACTATTGACTTAGGCACAAACTGAGAATGAAAGTTATTTACTTAATGTGCCATTAAAACCATAATGACCAGAGGATATACTATTCATACTACTGTTTCTTAGTCTGCCAATTTGATTTTTCCAATTTTGTAGCAGACAATAGTTTCTCTATAAATCCAGTGGTACTATATTGTATAGATATGTACAGTATATGATTTGAAATGCCTTTTTATGAATGTTTAGCATTAATTTATTGCAATTAATGTTCATATTTTTTGTTTTTGATAATATATATTTGAAAAGAAAGCCTGCAAATCCAGGAACTCAAAATCAAAAACTACTTGTATATATAATTGTAAAAATATTTGAAAATTGAAAATTATCATTTCAGAAAGTTTTCAAAAATGATGATCTGTTGATTTGTCTTGGTGTTCTCTTTAACTGGTTAAGAAATTAGGACAGGTATCAAAGATCCTAGTTCAACTCTTGGTTAAGGCATGATTTTTATTTTGGGAATTTAGTCAAAATTAAATAACAGATGCATCATCTTAGTCTAAATTTAAACAATTAATTTTTAATCCAACAGTTGGTGGCACCATAGTGTAAATTAAAACACAATTTTCAACTTACAACAGAGTTCAGTTACAAACTCTGCCATCATAAATCAAAACAGGTGTAAGTTGTAAATCCTAAAAATTTATGGGTTTTTCATTACTAATAATATACTGGGACACTGAACGTTATTTTAGTAAATATAAAGAACACCTAAACTACAAAAGCCATACACGAAAAAGGATGCTTCCCATATATCAAACTATTAGATCATAGACTTGAACTCATGGAATTCATTGGCAATCACAGAATTAACTGATCACATTACCATAATTATGAATAGTCATAAATTAAGAACTACCTGTAATTAATAAAAATACAGTTTAATTCCAAAATATTATGCTAGGGCTAAATTTAACTGCTTTAGATTATTTTGAGATTATAAAGATTCTGAAAAATCATTTCCTTCACTACATCTAACATATCAGAGGCTTTCTGTCTAACATATCAAAATCAATATTCTCCTTTACAGCTACATTCAAATTGGTAAAGAAATGTTAGATGTATAAAAACGTTAAATATATTTCTTGAACTGTAGATTGAATTAGATAAATGGTGTCTGAAGACAAGAAGATACTATTTACACATATATATAATGTGTAAATAGTTTGCAACTAAATTTCCAATTATTCAATTTAGAATATTTTTTATGGATGATATAAGAGCATTAATACAAAGAAGATAAAATTTGTGCACTTTGTTTTATATATTAGTACTAAAGGCAAAAAATTTGTAAGATGAATCAAAATAAATAGGGATGATTTTTTATCATTACACTGAAACTGTAGTGATAAAAAATCTGTTGTTAAAAAAGAAATGGATATGGAAATTATTCCAACACAATTGAAAAAAGGGATGATTATATTTACTTCATATTAATATATTAGAGCAGGGATGGGCAACCTTTTTTTGTATTACTATCCGTTAGTCTAAGCTAGGGATGGGCAACTTTTTTTGTAGAGGAAAAATAATAATTTATAGCAGCGGTCGGCAACCTTTTTTTGTAAGGAGCTGTAAGAAAAATTTATGGTGGGCCACGGGCCAAAACAAAAACAATTGATAATGATAGTATTTATTTAAAAAAGAGAAGGTACAGATATGTAAGTATGCATAGCATTGATATTAGATATAATAAAATAATGTGGCCTGTGGGCCAGAGGTTGCCCACCCCCTATATTAGAGGAAAAAATAGTCATATATTTTGAATAGTATAGTAAAAGTATTAAAGAATCATGAAAAAAAACAAACTAAGATAAACAAAATATATTTTGTTTTATCCCTGTTTATATTATGTTCTTTGAATGATAATTGAAATATTTTAATATAATAAAACTTAATAATTGATTTTATTATTATTTTTAGACAATATGGAAAAAATATCATGATGGTTTTCTCAGAGTTTGGAAAAAAGCCTCCTATATTTGAAGATGCTACAACAGTTGCTAATGCTATTTTAAATTCAGGTCATGATTTTGAAAAAGGTGTTGTGTATTTTAACAAATTCAAGTAAGTTTCTATAATTTTCTGCTGTTACATTGATATACTATTTTACTAAACAATATTATATATTTCTGTAAAGATCTGTAGTATCTTACAACACAACAGAAGTACCAATCTTTGGTTTAGATGCAATAAATTCTGCAGAGAAAATTTCAACATATGACAGTTTAGATGCAGAAGTAGTTCAAAGTTATCAGGAATTTTCATTAGCTAGTATAATTTTTTATGCAATGAAAGAAAATGCATGTAGTGAGCAAAGTTCACGAATGACTGCTATGGATAATGCAACCAAAAATGCAGGTAGGTTTACTTTTAGAATTCTGTTAATTTTTCAAAGGTTAAATAAAAAGTTTAAATTGAAATTTTTATATGGCTGGTTGTGATTGATATATTATAAATATATTTTAACTACAATTTTATAACTCATAAAATCATATTTGATATTATGATAAAATTTAATACATATATATTGCAAGTAATAACATTCACTAAAATTTTATAGCTTTCAAATATTTTAGTGATTTATCTATAACAAACTAGTTCATTTTTATATCCCAATTCAAATATATATTCTAAATAAAATAAACTACCAAAATAATCAGTCAGTTTTTTAATTAGTTTTATACAGAAGCAACCTTATGTCAAATATAATTTTTGATTTACAATTTATAGTAAAAAAAGGAAACAAATTTTTATTTTAATTTA
>AYEL01073451.1:0-19487 GCA_000484575.1 Olivierus martensii | reverse complement strand
GGCTGATTAAAGCCATCTTCAGGTATCCTTCAAAAATTACAGATGTTCCAGAACAGTTATTCGTTCAAAGAACGTTTTTTGTTCTATCAAGATTTAAAATTGGAACATGTTACAAGGTATATTGTTTCATATTATAACATTACGTAATAATGGTAAAATGCACATTAATACATATTAATAAATCATAAACATTAAAAACATTAAAAACAACAATTTTAGACAAATTTTTGAACAAATATTAAAAGGTTATTAGAAATTGCAATAACATCGTATAACATTAACGGTATCTAATACATTAAAACATAATGAAAATTAACTTAATTAAAATGTTACATATAGACTACGATTTATTTCTTGATTGCAAACTCCCATGCCTTAGAGATACCTATTACTTTCTCATTTAACAGAGGTTCATTGTCTTGCCTAAGCATTATTTCCAACACTTCAGTTAAGAACTTAAGCTCCTTATTGTCTATATGCCTTACTACTTTGGCTTTATTCCAGTAGACTTCCAGATTATTGGCATATGTTTCGTTTGCAGATTCCAACTGGCATTAAAATTCTATTCCAGATATGTTGACGATTTGCTTACACAATGGACTGACGACACTCATATTGACAGGCTAGCAGAAGAATTTACTTTAGAAGCATACGGCTTAATTTTGAAAAAAGAACAACAAAGTAACAAAGAAATCAGCTTCCTAGATATACAAATTAAAGTAGATGGAACGAGTTTAATAACATCTGTGTACCGTAAACCTACTTATGAACCTGTCATTATCCCTAACTGGTCCTGCGACCCAATACAGTATAAGAAAGTGCTTTTAGATCCTTTTCTAGACAGGCGCTCATATACTGCCAAAAAGAAGAAGATCTAAACAGAGAAGTAGAATACATCTTAAGAGTTGGAGAGAATCACGGCTATAAAAAGACATTCACCCTAGGCATTTATAAAGCAGTTAAGAAAACATTGTTGGATAGAATTGAGCAAAGAGAGAGTACTTCAATAGAAACAAATGAGATTACAACGAACATATAGGTAAGTAGAGAAGAAGAAACAAAATTCGTATCGTTACCGCATCAGTTAGGTAAGTACAAATGCATTAAGAGGATGCTAAAAAGGCAGAACAAGAGACCAGTTAGCAAAAGACTCCCAAATATATACAATATATTGAGAAACGAGAAACATCCTTTAAGCGAAAACAAAAAAAACGGGTATATGAAATCCCAGTAATGAACACTGAAAAGGGCAAAGGATCTAAATACATCGGTGTAACAACAAGAACTTTAGGCCAGAGAATTACAGAGAATAAAACAGATATCAGTAAAGCAAAATTAAGTATGGCACTTGCAAACGAAACATATGCCAATAATCTGGAAGTCTACTGGAATAAAGCCAAAGTAGTAAGGCATATAGACAATAAGGAGCTTAAGTTCTTAACTGAAACGTTGGAAATAATGCGTAGGCAAGACAACGAACCTCTGTTAAATGAGAAAGTAATAGGTATCTCTAAGGCATGGGAGTTTGCAATCAAGAAATAAATCGTAGTCTATATGTAACATTTTAATTAAGTTAATTTTCATTATGTTTTAATGTATTAGATACCGTTAATGTTATACGATGTTATTGCAATTTCTAATAACCTTTTAATATTTGTTCAAAAATTTGTCTAAAATCGTTGTTTTTAATATTTTTAATGTTTATGATTTATTAATATGTATTAATGTGCATTTTACCATTATCACGTAATGTTATAATATGAAACAATATAGCTTGTAACATGTTCCAATTTTAAATCTTTGAACGAATAACTGTTCTGGAACATCTGTAATTTTTAAAGGATACCTGAAGATGGCTTTAATCAGTCGAAAACGTTTGTATTAATAAAAGATTTTAACATTATTCTCAACTACTTAGTGTACTTCCCACTTAAGTTAAGTGATTAGGTAAATTTCTAATTTTAATGTGAAAATTTTCATTAAAACTCCACAATCTCAAATTACTATGATTATAATTAAATACAGTAATTATGTAGATTCATAATACATTTGTTGCTATTCCATTTTAAATTATTGTAATGTTTAAAATTTTTGCAAAACTTTTGAAATTTTCTATAATTTGAACAATAAAATGGATGTTTTCATATATAAAAGTTTATTTTAAAGATACTTGTAACTCAAAGAACATCTGTACTGGATAGTGAATTTCTGTAAAGAGCTACAATTTCTGTGTTTGAAGGGAGTTAATAAGAGAAGATCATGAGTAATTGTATTTTACTGTGAATATTTACTGTATTTATACTTTTTCCTTAGAAATGTGTTAAAAATTGCCTTGTGTCTTAGAAGCCAAAAGTAGCAATACAGTATATGCATAAAAATGAAAAGTTGGCAAGTGACAAAATGTAGTTAGAAGATAGCTTAAATTATTGTAATAGTTATTATAATGGATAATCAGTACAATTTTCAGTAATTACTAAGCTGCTGTTGGAATAAAGGTGAATTCCAATTATATATATAATCCCTAATCAATGGCAGATGCATCAAGAAGACAAAATTATATTTCTTCAAAAATATAAATTTTATTTATATTTTCGAATTTGAAGTACAATATGCCAAAGAACATGAAAATATGGCATCAGAACAAAATTTTGGATCATTTTTGGATTTTATTTTTATTGAATTTAAATTATAAAGTATTAGTAATAAATTTTTTAAAAGTTTTTTCTTCTTAAATTTACTGTTCCAAAATTAAGGTTCATTTTCCATGCTGCAGCTTATTAATTCTTATAAACTTACAAATATGTTATATATCCATGATGGCCAAATTGCGGCTCTTGGGTACCTTCAATGTGGCTCCATATCATGAAAATCAATAATTAATAAAGAGCATATATTATTATTTAATTTAAAAATATAATATATTTGTAATTTGTTCATTATATTTCCAACATAAGCACATCAAAGAAGTGAAAATAACTCAGTTTATTGCAAAATTACAAAAACGTTTTCAGTAATAAAATACCATCATCAGTTGCACATTTAGTTAAAAAGAACAGAATAAAGGAACAGTTTTTTAAAAAGTTCAATAGTACATTCGATAGAGGAAACACGTAAACAACTAAGTAAAATAAAGCAAAGCAAATAAAAGAAACATATATCGGTGCTACAGCCTGTAATTTTAAGGAGAGATTAACCGAGCATAAAGAAGATATTTCTAAAGGAAATTTAAACACTGCGCTAGCTATTAGAGTTTATGAAAAAGACACTAAAGTACTGTGGCAAAATGCTCGAGTTATAAAAAATATACAGGACCATAAAGCATTACCAATTGCAGAAAAGATCGAAATTTTAAAAAATAGCAAAAAAGAAAATATTAATATCAGGCAGGCAGATAATTTGAGTATAGCCTGGAAATATGCTATACATAATAGTAATTAATTATTACTATTGTTCCTTCCCCATATGTGTGAACTAATATAACTTCTTTTATTTGCTTTGCTTTATTTTACTTAGTTGTTTACGTGTTTCCTCTATCGAATGTATTATCGAACTTTTTAAAAAACTGTTCCTTTATTCTGTTCTTTTTAACTAAATGTGCAACTGATGATAGTATTTTATTATAAAAAACGTTTTTGTAATTTTGCAATAAACTGAATTATTTTCACTGCTTTGATGTGCTTATGTTGGAAATATAATACAGAAAATATAGCAGTCTAGTAAGTTGTTCTTTATTTGTTCATTTATTGTAAAAATAATATGCATCTATACAAAATAAATGTATATGAAATATATAATAAATAATTTTTTAAACATTATTAAAATTACCCAAAAAAACTGATGAGGCTTTCACTGACCTAGAAAAAAAACTGATTGTCTCCAGGGCTGCTGAGAAGGAGTGACATCTGAGAGTTATGTCGTGAGCCCGACCATTGGGCCTCGATGTGCCACATAATGTATCCAATAGTTTGCAAACACTGTCTACTACCCAAAGCAGTTGTGCCAAAATAAACTATTTTATATATAACACTGTTTGATAAGTACAAAATCACTTATCAAACAGTTCAAAGGTCAATTTTAAGATGGACAGCTGCAGTAGGAACATGCTGTGCCAGGGCCATGTTCAGTATCTCAGCTGGCTAAGTTAGAATTCTAACTGACTGAGTGAGCGGAACTATGAATAGACTAGTTTGTATTGAACGATTTTCTAAGTTAGTCAAAATGATTGACAAAATGAAAAATGTCATTTTAACTATATTAAATCAGGAAATTTGCAAAATTGATATAGCATTTGAAATTATGACTCATTTAAGTAGTGAAACAAAACAAGATTTATTATTACAAGCTTTTATAAATATATTTAAAGATAAAGAATTTGGTTCTTCGCTTCAGTTAAAAATCATTATGAACTGATCATACCAAGATAAAAAAGATTTAGATTTTAAGAGCCATTTTTTTTGTATGTCTCAACATTCGATAGAGGTAAAGAAGCTACAAAATTAATAAATATTTTATTATTAACATATGTTTAATAGATTATTTGATATTTTGATAGCAATTACTTAATACCATCCAGTTTGAAAATGATGCCAAAAAAACTTTGCAACAGCCTCCATTTTCTTAGCCATAGTAAGACAAAAAAAAGTTGGCTTACTAATTCTTATGAGTGGGCAGAGTTATCATTACTCAGATAATCGTCCAGTAAAGTAATATATTAAGCAGCTGTTAGCGACTGCTAGCCAGCTAAGTTACTGAACACAGCCCTGGTATATCCAGGTTTAGTTCTTGGGTCTCATACTTCCAAAGTTTTTCAAAACAGATCTGGATCTACCTATTGAACCACATCCTTCACCTGATGGCTAATCTCACCAGGATATAGGTAACCCATGGTGGGCACTGGAATAACTTATTGCTTAGTACCAACTTGGCAGAAAGCTGTGTTACTCCACACAGAAGAAATTTAGATTAGTTACATTACTGAATCTCATGAAAGATTTTTATTAAATCAAAGTGATGCACTTTATTAAGTGAAGCCTGGACCACAGACTTGTCACGAGTCTGAAAATTTCTCTCGGTGTTCCTGACTGTCTCTCTCAAATATTTGAGATTATATTATGTGTCTTATAGAGCATGAAATTTGCCAACCCCGGGTATATATAGTCTTAAACTAATTATTATTAATATATAATATAGTAAATTTTAATAATTTTTTCTTCTTACCATAACTCCAAAATATCCATTATAGCCTGGTGATCCCATGTCTCCTGGCTCACCCTTTGAATAAATAAATTTTGAAAATTAGTTATTATTTCCTTTTTCTTAAATTAAAATATAAGTAAAATATTGAATAGTTTAAGTTAAATGACCCTTAGTGAAATAAATTAACCTATAATTAATAATTATTTTAAAGTCATGCCTTTAATGTTACCATATGTTGAATTAATAATTAATTAAATTTAGGCTAAGATGGTGTCATCTATTATTTAATAATTAAACTTTAATTTCAGGAAGCTTATATAATGATTATTTTAGATAACTTATCCAATTACTAAAGCCATAGACATTCTGCAACTAATAACACATAATTAACCAATTTGAGAATGTTAGTGTCAAACTAATCGGATAAGTAAAGAGAAACTAAGCACTATGCAGAAAATAAACCTTTATTTCAGAAAGAAATGCTTTCGACCATTCTCAACTGGACGAAGACCAGTTGAGAATGGTCGAAAGAGTTTCTTTCTGAAATAAAGGTTTATTTCTGCATAGTGCTTAGTTTGTCTCTTTACTTATCCGATTAGTTTGACACTAACATTCTCAAATTGGTTAATTATGTAGCCATGAGCTCTTTTATTTTGGAAAATTAGTTAAAAATTAAAGTTCAGTTATTAAATAATAGATGGCACCACTTAGCCTAAATTTAACTAATTAATTATTAATTCAACAGATGATGGGATTAAAGTCATAATTTAAAAATAATTATTACATATAGTTTAACATGTTGACAACCAAGCCTGCTTTTAAACACAGACATGCTATTTGCATAAACAGACTATACCCATTTTAAACATGGCAATTGGAATTCAAATCAATATAAAGTTATTCCCATATCTAACATGTGCTCACTTGTTTTGTACATTCCCTAGCAATGCTGTCTATACACTAAATACAAGTGCTTCCATCTAGGAAAAAAATCTTGAAGTTGTATTTATTTATTTTTTTTCAAAGACCTAAACAAACCAGCACCAGGTCATAATTTCGATATTGCTTTATATTGCTTTTTAATCTGAATTTTTGGTATCTCAACTATTTTTGCTTCTTCCTTATTCATCACTCTTCTTATTATACATGCTTCTTACCATTTTATTTGTATATTGTGTCCATAATTTCTTCTTGCTAAATCTGTATAATCACTTCCATTCACTGTATCAATTGTTCTTAATTTTTTCGAAGTTACGGAACACTTTTGATTATAAAAAAAATTTGCGAAACACTATATCACTAAGCAGTGGCACCAAAACGGGGGAGTAAGTCAGGATAAATTCCTGGGGCCTATAGAAGATTGAGGGGCCTGGGCGGCTTCCTAACAATAAGAAATTTTTCTATTTTTTTTAATTACCAGTAAGTAACTGCACATTATAAGATATATAGAATTAAAATTGTATTATAAAAATGTAAGGTAAAGAAAAATTTTTGTATCCTAACAGTTAAAATAAGAATCAAGTATGATAATTAGACATAAATATTTCATTTAAACAGAGAAGAAACTGACAGACTGACAGGGCCCATCACAAAGTTTTTAGAGGAATGGGATATACAGGGTGCCCATGTTTTTATGGACCAGGCATTTTTATTGAAAACTAACGTGTATACGAGAAAACTGTAAAAAAGTGTCCTGTTACATTTTCCTTCTGAATTACAATCAGTCATTAATATTTTTTCTGTGCATCCTCTTGCACAGCATGTACTTCAACTTTGTTTTCTCAAATGGAAATGCATTATTTTTCTAATGGAATCTGATTCCTTCAATTTTTTATGCAATTTTTGTGGTGGAATTATTTTCCTACAACCGATATTTTTGAAGATATTTAGGAATAAAGGAACCATTCAGAAAGGCATAATTTGATGACATCATTTCTATGGATCAAACATTTTTCTTGATTAATGTCTACATATTTTTTCCAGTAATGTTGAAAAATTAAGATTTATAAAAAGTATAAGATTATTGGAGAATCCATTTAAAATTCTTTTCATATTAGGATAATATGTTATACTGAACTAAGGATTTGTCTATTGGCTTTCATACTGCCAGCCACCAAATTTAGGAATAAACAAATTATTTATGATATGTAAAACCATATCATAGATTGTTTATTGACAATGATTTAAAGTTGAGATATTTAACTGTAGTAACATATACAATACTATCACATAAATTTCTAATAAAAATCATAGATCTCAATTTTAAATCATTCCTATACTAATTATTATAACTTACTGTTGAAATTTTTCATGTTGAGGACTGTAAATTTCACTATAAATATTAGTACCAAGGAGAATGTGATATTTTCAATTCTTCTGTTTAAAATAGTTGATGTTAGTATTATGATGAGCACTTGAATGCACCACCACTTAATAATTATAAATTTAAAAGCTACGCAAAAAAATTAAAAGTTTTTCTCAGATTGT
Source organism: Olivierus martensii (assembly GCA_000484575.1). Lineage (NCBI taxonomy): Eukaryota > Metazoa > Arthropoda > Arachnida > Scorpiones > Buthidae > Olivierus > Olivierus martensii. Next base: position 11,804 of record AYEL01073451.1, on the reverse strand, counting down.
TCTGTAAGATCGAAAAAGATGTGAACATATCAAGACATAATTTTACTTTTATAGACCATACTGTATAAACTTATCACATATAAACTTATCAATATAAACTTAATCATATTTTGAATAATATTAAGAAAAAATTAATTCGTTTAAAGAAGAAGGATATTAAAAATGGTATTACTGAAAGAAAATGAAGAAATTTATCAGGCAACAGATAAAGTTCTGTCTGATTTTCACATGATCAAATTGCATGTGCTCTCCACAGCGTTTTTCCTTCAGCATTAGATAGATGAGAGGAAGGTAGTGGATTAGTGAATGTTTCCTCTCCTAATTGGATGGTACGGTCACCATACTTAAACAGGGACGTCAGTGAGAGCAGGTCAAAAGTGGAAACTCCAAACATGTTTATTCACACCTGTATGCTATAAGAGTTTAAACTGGAAATGAAAGCTTGCAACGGAAAGAAAAATATGCCAGGCATTCGATAGGAATGTGGTAAATGACCAGAGAGTATAATAGTGGTTTAACAAATTTAAGGACAGTGATGTCCCTCCAGGATCCCTCCAGGTCTCTCCATACCATGTACAAGACGTCCACAAACTGTAGACAAATATGCATTCAAGACAGCTGTTGAGTCTGATAGTGGCCAAACATTGGGAGAAGCATTCAACTGCAGTACAAAAACCATTCGACCACACCTTTATCAGTTTGATAAATGATATAAAGTGGGACGATGGATCATTGAGTTACTCGTGTCTCAGAAAGTGACACAAATAAAATGCCTGTGTTTCTCTGCTGTCTCATCAAAGAAAGGATTTGTTTCTGGACAGAGTGCTGACCTGTGACGAGAAGTGGGTCCTTTACAATATTCCATGGCACCATCGTCGATGATTAGCACCACATGAATCTTCTCCCAAACAACAAAAACTACTATTGCATCAACAGAACGTTATGCTCTGTGTTTGGTGAACTGTTTGGGTTATCGTGCATTGCAAACTGCTGCCACCTAGCCAGATAATCAAAGCAAATGTGCCCATTCAACAACAGGAATGTGTGCATGAAAAACTGAAAACTGTGGAGCAAGAGCTTGTGAATCAATTTAAGATGTCATTCTTTTAGAGAACAATGCCAAACCACATGTTGATAATGTTGCCCATAACACCATTATTAGACTTGTTGGGAAACATTAATCCCACCTTATTCCCCGATATTGCATCTTTGGATTACCATTTGTTTTATTTATTAGACAATCATCTATGAGGACAACGGTTCCAAATCTTCAATGAAGTGATACACGCATTAGATAAGTTTTTTGGTTCATATTCTGCTGAGTTTTACCAATATGGGATCCATAGTCTGCTCAAGCATTGGAGACAGATCATTGTTGCTAATGGTAACTATTTCTGTTTTCCAAGTATATCTTACTTCATATTATCATGTTTCTCTTTGAAGTGTAAAAATCTGATAGAACTTTATTAGTTGCTTGATACAAAAATATTAAAACTGGCAATATCATTGATTAAATAGCATATCTCCTAAAATATCGATCGTAGGAAAATAATTCCACCACAAAAATTGCATAAAAAATTGGAGGAATCAGATTCCGTTAGAAAAATAATACACTTCCATTCGAGAAAACAAAGTTGAAGCATGCACTGTGCAAGAGGATGCGCAGAAAAAAAATTTTTATGATGGATTGTAATTTTGAAGGAAAATGTAACAGGACACATGTTTAACAGTTTTCACATATACCAGATATATTTTCAGAAAAATGCCTGGTACATAGAAATGTGGGCATCCTGTATACAGTGGAATACGGTTTATAATGAAATGAGTAGGACAGGAAAATTTTTTCTTTATAATCGATGTTTCATTATAACCAGCATGAAAAGAAAAATTTTAAAAGTTGAGGGGTTTGTGAAATGCCCTCAACTTTTAAAATTTTTTTTTCATGTCAGTTATAATAATACATCGGTTATAACGAAAAAATTTTCTGGTCCCAATCATTTTGTTATAAACTGTATTCCACTGTATATATCCCAAGTTAGTTCCATGAGCATTTGTCATTATTTTTCGAAAAAAACAATATTTTAATGATTTTCTTCAAAAAAATACTGGTAATTAAAAAATAAAATTCATTGAACTTCAATTTCCTCAAATTGCATATACAGGGTGTGCCAGCTAAACCGGACAAAATAAACAATTTAATTAAACAAAATTTTATTTAACAAAAAGAATAAAATTATCAGAATTATCATTTGCACATTAATTTGGGATCCCTTTAGATTAAAATTACTCAATGTAATTCCCTTCTGCCTCAATTACTACCTCGATCCTCAACCAGAAACGATGACATGCCCTGTGCAATGCCTGCTTGTCCAAGTTCGAAAACGTTGCCTCAATAGCGGCCCAGAGAGATGCCACATTAGGATGTCTCAACCTATTAGAGACCCTTTCAACAACGCTCCATACATAATAGTCCAAAGGATTCAAATCTGGACTGTTAGGAAGCAGAATTCTTTAGACCAAAACATATCCATGTTGTTTGACAATCAGTTTTACACTAAATGACTGATGTGCGCAGGTCACCGTCCTGCTGGAATATATAGGGTCTCCCAGAAGCCACAGTTTCCATCCAAGGTTTCACTATTGTTGTAAGAACATGCAAATAAACCTCTTTTGTTACGGTTTCCCCCTTTCCAAAGACATGCGGCGGCATGACGTCATCTTCACCGGAAACAACAGCTAGGACGTGAACACTCTCCAGAAACTTTGTCCTAGCTATTACAGGGACATCTTCAGGGTCATAGGCAAGCCAACGATCATTTCTCCAGTTTACTTAGGCATCAACAGTAAAATTTTCTTGTCAGAAAAAAATCTGATGTGTCCTGCAGCTTCATTCTTCATTGAACACAGAAGCAAGTTGCAGTGAGCAACTCTCTTTGTTTTAGCGGCATTAGACAGCATCTGTTGTACTTTTATGATGTAGGACTTGTACCGTAGGTCCTCTTCCACAATTCCACACATTCTGGCCTAACTCACACCCAATGTTTTAGCCAACTGCCTGAGAGATTGCCCTGGGTCCTCTGAGATGAGCTCTTGAGTCCTTTGGACAACTTTGGTGTCCTTGACAACCTCCCCCTGGAATGGTTCTTCCTTGCCGGGTTGGCAGAACCTTCTTCAGACTTCTCTGAAGAATATCTAGCAGCAGCAACATAAACTGTCGATCTTGGATAGTTAAAGAATGAATTATTTCGGAAGGTGAACGTCCAGCGCGAAGACCTTCGATCATCGCTGCTCTCCGATTATATTCTGCACTCGATCTTAACTGATCAGCTATTTTGTACTTATCCTCAAACGCATCGTCTGTCTGGCTTACTAAAACGTAAGCAGCATCGTAGTGCTGATGTAAAATATGGCGAGAAATTCAATTTGAAATTTGTCTGGATTTAGCTGGCACACCCTATAGTATACTTTTTAAATAGAATTTAAAGTGAATAAAATTTTGAATATTCTATTTGTAAAATTTATGTAGTATGTATGGTTTTGATATCTTACAGAAGAGAAAAGAAAAAATATATCACATATATAGAGGCCCCAAAACCTGTTCGTACCAGGGCCCATGATTTCTCTTGGCGTCCCTGTCACTAAGATCATAAAACAAACAACAAAAATATGCATGAATATTAAATAACAGTAAAAAAACATTATTTAAAGAAAAACATATATTATTAAGAACTGTAAGTAGCTCATTTAGAAAATTGGAACATTTTAAAACCAAGTTTAATGCGATGCCTGAGCTAATTGTCTTTTGCAGATTTGAGCAATGTCAGGTTTAATATGTAATAAAGATACCATCATTTCTTCATTAATATTCCTAAGTTTTTCATGTTTTTTTAGTTTTTATGTTCATTAATGTTGAAAAGCTTAGCTCACACAAATATGATATAAGCCTGTTTAATAGTTTATTCGAAAATGCAAGTTGAATCAAATCTATGTTATAAAATGCAACTGCAAGGTACACTAAGGTCATTTCAAGTTGGTCTTGCTTTCATAATTTTGTGGAACATTTTTAATATGTTCGCAGAACAGCAGTGTTCCAGGGAACACTGGTTAAGAACTACTGCATTATATTATGCTATATTCTATCATTCTTTTTATTAGATTTCTTGTAGTCTTTCCTATATATTCCATTTCTCTATAAATATACCGTATATACTAGTGTATAAGATAAGGTTTAGATTTCTTGTAGTCTTTCCTATATATTCCATTTCTCTATAAATATACCGTATATACTCGTGTATAAGATAAGGTTTTTTTCTCAAAAAAATTTTCTGAAGTGGGGGGTCGGTTTATACACGGATCAAAATAATCGACTTTTTTTTTTGACTGAAGAAATTGAAGTAATAAGCAAAACCATTGAAGTAATATTTTTGGCTGGAGAATTTGAAGTAATAAGCAAAACCATAACTTATTGAATGCATCTCCCAAATGTCAGGAAGAAAATTTTGCAATAATTCATTTAATACAATACCAGGTAAAATTTTATCTTATCCCGAAGCGATCGAGCGTGCCGAGACGCCTAGTTTGTGCTGCCTAGTTTCGATGGAGAGCTAGGATCTAAGGTGCACACTTTTTTTGAGTAGCTGGAGGAGGTAGGCGAACTCTACCAATGGACTGGACCTGAAAAATTTTGAATCGCGCAATGCAAACTCACCGGGATAGCTAGAGAATTCGCGTACAAAAGCCAAAAACTTAAGCAAGTAACTGATTATGATAAATTTAATGATATTATGATCAGTAGATTCGATCCTGAGCCGCTTTCCGTAAGAACACAGAGATTTCATAAATGCGTGCAGGAAAAAGATGAAGACGTGCGAGCTTATGCTGTTAGGCTTCAAAGTTTAGCTATTGGGATTACTCCCGTTCTGGAAACTGCTACTGATCGAGAGCGAATAGCGGTAGAAAACTGTTTAGAAAAGGAATTAGATACTCGTTTAACAATTCAATTTTTGTCGGGGTTATCGCCAACTATTCGCAAGCAGGTTTTGTCTAGAGACCCAGCTACTTTCGAGGAAGCTGTAGCAATAGCCTCACGGGAAGAGATGGCCGAACAATTAACTGCTAAGCCAAAATATCGTATTAGTGCTGCTGAGATAGAAATGTCCGAACTATGAAACGAATTACAGCAATTACAGACGGAGCTAGCTGAATCCTGCGAGAAAGAACAGAGTAACAAACATAATTCGGTTCAGGTTGTTTAAACACGACCCTGTAACTGTTATAAAATAGATACCAGACCTGGATCCGCTCTTCCGCTAGTAGGAAGACCCGAGGCAACACATATGGGAATCATGCCAGGTGCAGTACAGGCTGAAACTAATAGAGCAAATAGGTCAAATGAAGGAGGCCGAGCTTACAACCCATTTAGATTTAATGCGATTCCAAATTTACCTCCAAGCGCATACAACAGAGCACCAATAAATCGGCAATTTGCGGCTAACATCATCTGTCTCTACTGTGGTAGAACAGGACACCCCATCAGGGAATGTAGGATTCGTGCTCAAGATAGAATGAGGAACAACTATAATTCAGTTCACCCTCCAAAAAACGGGGCAGGCGCCCCCGCCGCCAGCAGAAACAGGAGGGGGCAATCATATTAAATGCAACACATAGGCAAATCGATGTGTTGGGGGATCCTGTGGTTTCGTGGTTTGTGTCAGGTAGAAAACTTTCGATGTCCTATTAGTTGATACCGGCTCGCGTGTTACTTTAATTGCTAAAGATTTATTAAAACAATTCTGTAAAACATTCCCAAAAGGCAGAGAGGAACCTGCTGATTTAAGAGGCATTACTGGACATTCAATTCCGTGTAATGGTCTTTATGATTTAACTTTACAATTAGGATCGTTTAAATTTACACACCCTTGTTACATAGTCGATTTAGCTATTACAAATCCCTATAAGGGAATATTAGGACGAGATATTTTGAATAAATTTAACCTAAACATCTCATTTAAGGATAGAAAACTAAAGTTCCCTCAGGAAGAGGAAGTGCGATTTCATGATGGTTTAATCCATCAATGCCCGGTATCAAATATAAATAAGAGACGTAAGCCATGGAATTATAAAAATAGCAAAGCAGTCCCAAAATTACACCTCCGCAACGAGCGAGAGCCGATATACATACGCGTAATGATAATCAGGAAATTCCAGTAAATCGCGAGACATTGACAGATCGCAGGAAAGCATATCATACATCCAATCGGAAGTTATGCCTTCAGCAAGCTACTCAACCAGTTAGATTAGTGAGAGGTAAGGCAGTACCTCCACAGTCAGAAGTGATAATGATTGCAAAGGTTGGTAACAAGCACCAGTCAAGGTCAGGCTCCATAGGGGTTATAGAACTTAACTTAATAAATGATCCTGGAATTTTGGGTACATTTGTTTTAGTAAAGGTAAATAGTAGAGGGAAAGTGCGATTTCATGATGGTTTAATCCATCAATGCCCGGTATCAAATATAAATAAGAGACGGAAGCTGTGGAATTATAAAAATAGCAAAGCAGTCCCAAAATTACACCTCTGCAACGAGCGAGAGCCGATATACATACGCGTAATGATAATCGGGAAATTCCAGTAAATCGCGAGACATTGACAGATCGCAGGAAAGCATATCATACATCCAATCGGAAGTTATGCCTTCAGCAAGCTACTCAACCAGTTAGATTAGTGAGAGGTAAGGCAGTACCTCCACAGTCAGAAGTGATAATGATTGCAAAGGTTGGTAACAAGCACCAGTCAAGGTCAGGCTCCATAGGGGTTATAGAACTTAACTTAATAAATGATCCTGGAATTTTGGGTACATTTGTTTTAGTAAAGGTAAATAGTAGAGGGAATATTCCCGTTAGACTGGTCAATTGTACCGAGGAGCCAATACATCTTAAGAAAAATCAACTGATAGGGAAATTTGTTAGAGCAGTTGAGGAAGCAGCTTCCGAAGCAAAGAAATCGTCGAATTATCATAGTACTAAGCAAAAACAAAAATCTATAAGCAAGGAAGCGTTCGAACAAATGTTTAATTGGGAAGGCATACCTAGAAAAGAAAAGGAAGCTCAATTGCCTCTTCTGTACAAATACAAGCATATTTTCGCTAACGATAATTCTGATTTAGGGCTGTGCGATTGGATTCAGCATGAAATTCATATTCATATTCATGAAATTGAGATTCTCCACAGATTTATCAGGCACCTTATCGCATCCCACATGCACAATGAGAAGCTATGGATAAAATAATAGGAGAGTTACTTGCAAACGGGATCATCCAACATTCAAATTCTCCGTGGTCCGCTCCTGCGCTCCTGGTTCAAAAAAAGGATGGAAGTCAACGATTAGTTATCGATTATCGGAAACTAAATAAAATCACGTGTATCGACCCATATCCTTTACCGCAAATTTCTGAAAAGCTGAGTATGCTTTCAAATTCGAAGTATTTTTCGTTAATGGATACTATTTCGGGATTTTGGCAAGTGGCCATAAGGGATAAAGAAAAAACCGCATTTTCTACGGTTCACGGTCACTACGAGTTTACGCGCATGCCTATGGGATTGTGTATTGTGCCCTCTACATGGCAAAGATTAGCCAACTTAGTACTGCAAGACATCAAGTGCAAAATATGCTTAGTCTATATGGATGACATTCTCACGTTCAGTCCCGATTTATCTACCCACCTGCAACGATTGGAAGAAGTATTTAAAAGATTAGAGAGAGCAGGATTAAAACTTAAGCCAAAAAAATGTTTATTTTTAAAATGTGAAGTTAAATATTTAGGCCATGTAATTTCGGAAAATAGAGTCCGACCAGACTCCGACAAAATAGAATGCATCAAAAATTTTCCATTACCTCAAAACGAGCGGGCATTCAATCATTTCTAGATCTAACAAAACGACCAGACTCCGACAAAATAGAATGCATCAAAAATTTTCCATTACCTCAAAACGAGCGGGACATTCAATCATTTCTAGATCTAACAAAATATTACAGATGGCACATCAATAATTATGCAAAAATAGCAAAACCGCTAACCGAGCTGTTAAAGAAGGGAGAAAAATTTAATTGGGGAGAAAAACAATAAACTGCTTTTGACAGATTAAAACAACTATTAGTTGCAGCTCCATTGTTAAAATATCCAGACTTCAATAGACAATTTTATTTGGCAACTGATGCATCAGCGACAGCTGTAGGCACTATATTATCGCAAGGTCAAGGTAGAGAGGAACTCCCTGTGGCCTACGCAAGTCGTCAGTTAAATAATGCCGAAAGGAACTACAGCGCAACAGAAAGGGAATGCCTTGCAGTGCTTTGGGCAATAAAGTATTTTCGACCATATCTATATAGGAGAAAATTTACCATCATTACCGATCATAGGTCCTTGAAATGGCTAATAAATGTTAAGGATCCGAGCTTGCAATTAGCTTTGGCGCTACAGGAGTACGATTTTGAAATTATACATAAACCAGGAAACTTGCATTCTAATGTTGATACTCTCAGTTGAATCCCAATAAGACAGGTGTCAGATTTCCAACCCATTTACAGTAAACGCAAAATTAGGGAAGCGAAATTAGGGATTCTCTTTGGAGCAGAGTTCAAAGTATTATTAAGGAAGAAATAGACGCAAAACCCAATGAACGTTTTCCTGACAAATTAAGCACATTTTTTATAGATATTGACGACGTTTTATATTATATTCGAACCCCAGAGCGTAAGCGGGAGACTTGGTACCAAATGGTAATGCCACAAGTAATGGAAGAATACATATTTAAATTATTTCATGACACACCATCATCAGGCCATTTGGGAAGTAAAAAAATGAGACAAAAATTGGAAACGCTGTTTTATTGGCCTACACTAAGGAAAGACGTCCAGCATTATTGCACACAATGTGAAAAATGCTGCATCAGGAAAAGAATTAATGCAAGAACTCAACAACCTCTTCAAAAGTTTTCGGAACTAAACGCTCCATTCATACGTATGGGAATAGACATTTTAGGACCACTTCCATTAACCAATCAAGGGAATAAATACGTCCTTGTTATGGTTGATCATTTTTCTAGATATGCTGAATGTGCCGCTTTACCTGATCAAAAGGTGCAAACGATTGCAAGGGCTTTCGTAGATAAAATCGTTCTACGGCATTCTCTGCCCAAAGAATTGTTATCAGACAGAGGGGCGAACTTTTTGGTGCAATTAATGGAGGAAATATGTAGAGTACTGCAAATTCGATGTTATTCAATTACACGTCAGCATATCATCCCGCGAGGAATGGCATCATTGAGCGTTTCAATAAAACCTTGGTAGACATCATAGCACATTATGTGGAGAAAGATCAGTGAAATTGGGATGAGTGGCTTTCATTTGTGCTGTATGCGTACAACACCGTGGTTCATTCTTCTATTAACGAGTCTCCCTTTTTCCTTGTTTTTGGTAGAGATCCACATTATATATTTGATATAGAGACAGCACCTCATAGGCCAAGGTATGATTTAGACACTAACTATAAGTCGGAGCTCTTAACTACATTACAAGATGCGTATGAAACCGTTAAAGCGTATTCACGGAAAGAAACATAGAAACGCAAGGAACAGCATGATAAGAAACATAAAGGATACTCATTTAATGTAGGGGATAGAGTATACCTTCTAGAGGAAACGGTAAAGCCTGGCTGTTCAAAAAAATTAGCTCCTAGGTGGACAGGACCCTTTAGGATTATAAAACAATTCGGTCCAGTAAATTTTGAAATTAAGCATATCAAAACTCAGAAGAAACAACAAGTACATGCTAATCGCCTAAAACCGGCTATTTTCGAAGAGTCCATTTCTGATGAAACCTTACCTTCAGATGCTGGAGAGCAAAAGCTAGACTCAAAAGAGGCCGATCGCGAAACTGATGCTGAAGGTACTGATTATTAACAATACTGGGGTGAACTGTGGGCACCAACCCCTGTTCAGGAAACAGCTGAGTCTGAACATAAACCTGAACCGGAGCCACCTGTCGCTTCCACATGGAGATATGCGCTCAGAAGCCAGGGCCCAGTCTCAGACCTTCCATGGGTCTTACCCACTTCCACTCGACAAAGGGCAGATCCTGCAGTAGAGAGCTTAGCAGAGCAATTAGATCGGTTGGATATCAATAGAGTCAGTACCTCAGTTAAGGAATCACCTTATAACCCCTTTAGACATCGGCTATCTACTAACCCATTTTTAACTGATTGCATACTATAAACTAATAATTTTTCTCCTATTTTCAGGAGAATACTACTCGAGCGATCATGGCCGTTTTACTATTTGTGATGAGCTTTATTCTAATATCCTTGTCATCTCCGATACAAGAACCTACGGCATTAAAGAAAGGAGTCGCCTTTCTTCATCAAGGAAATTTCCTTATAACTACTAGCTGCTGGATCTTAGTTATCGATATTTCGTTTGATTCCTTGGAACAACAGTTGTATAATTTAGAACAGCATGTCTATTTTCTGGAACAAATCGTTGGGGTTCCAAACCAACACGATGATGAAGCGATCTACCCATCACAAAGTATCACTCGAAGAGAAGTCAGGTACTTAGGAGAAAGAGTCAGAGAATTTAAGCGAACTTTAAGTACTTAAAAGCCATGGTTATGCTCACTTGAGCTAAACGAACTTTAGATTTTGTAGGAAAGGCAATGAAATTTTTATTTAGCGTATCCATCTCCGACAAATTTGTAATGCTAAGCAACAAATTTGCAACATTAGATGCAAAACAAAGGCGATTACTGCATATAGTGGAAGCACAAACCTCTATTTTAAATCACAGGTTCAAAGTTGTAAAAGAGAATACCGAACAAATTCAAAACTTATTAATTAGTCGAGGAAAAATTGAACACACATTAGAAACATATCGAAGGGCATTTTACACAGATGCTGTGTTAAGATATGTTGAAAGCGCTTTTGCAGACTTTAGATCGCAATTATCAGATATTAGAGAAGCGATAGATATATTAGGACATGGTCAACTTAGTTCATTTTTTGTACCTAGGCAAGTGCTGTTAGAAACTTTGATGAGTATACAAAATAGGTTACCACAAGAAATTACTTTAATCGAAACGCCACAATCAGATAATTTGTTTAAATTCTATAAATGGATAACTGTTACCTCCACAGCAATGCCGAATAAATTGCGTATCTTTGCAGAGATACCGCTGATAACACCAGACGGATATTTTAACCTATACAAAATAATTAGATTTCCGGCATATTTTCCACGAGTGAATACTTTTGCATTTTATCAAACCGAATATCCGTTTATCGCTTTATCTAAAAATCTATTTATAGATGTTGGTTTATATTTTATATTTTTTCTTTGAGAATTGTGTACTGTTTCTTCAGTTGCTGTGATTAAGCTTTCCTTAGAGGTCTTAAAAAGCAGTAAAAGAAAATCAAATAAACTGACATTAGACCAAAACAAGCAAATTACTGATCATTTACTATTGTGGATGTAGTAGATGATCGTGGATTTATGTTGCATGACAAGAAGTTTCACAATTAACAATTTAGAAATGTTTTTAAAAAGCTGGGTTCCCTTATAGATTCAGGAAGGAATGCAAGAGGTCAATAACTTTGATCTAGGAGAAGAACTGAGTGCTCTTCCTGAGAACTATCATCATAAAATTTAAACTGTTGTCAAAATTTGTAAAATCTTCAATCTTGTCCATCATGAATATGAAATCACTGGCTGAATATGAAAACGTTCAATTAAATCACTGGCACAGCCAGTGATTT
>AYEL01073450.1:0-28916 GCA_000484575.1 Olivierus martensii | reverse complement strand
TTGAAACCATTGATAGACTGTAGTTTGTATTTGACATTTTTGAGTTTCATTTAAAATAATAAATGTTTCCAATTTGAATTGAATAAAGGTTTGCATTGACATGAAAATTTAGTGTTTAGTATGTTTAGAACTAGAGATATGAATCTCTCTATGTTGGACACCTCTCTAACTTGAACACATTTTGAAGAAACCAAATGTGTCCAACTTAGACAGGTTTCACTGTACATTTAGTAGCAGTAGAGAAACCTAATGGGAAACCTAACTGAATAAAGAAATAATCAAACAATATTTTGCAATTCCCACAGTGGAAGAAATATCAGAAAAATTATCTGAACAAAAATATTATACTGTATTTGATTTAAAAGAGTGGTTCCTTCAAGTGCCACTAGACAAAAAATCTGTCAATAAGTGCTGTTTCATAAACCCAGATGGAGCAAAATATAGATACAAATGACTTCCCTTTGGCTTGTCATGTGCACCTGAAACTTTCCAAGAATTAAACGTAAAATACTTTGGTGACATTAAAGGAGTAGTTATATACTTTGATGACATTCTGTGTGTAGGTAAACATCTGAAGAGCATGATCAAGTAGTCAAAGAAGTGATAAAGAGGACCAAAGCACTAAATGTGAAATTCAATCAAAACAAATTACAATATAAGTGCAAAACTGTCAAGTATGTAGGTCAAATATTTTCTGAAGAAGGAAGAAAACCATATCCAGAATTAGTTAGAGCATTGATGACCCTGAAAAACCAACAACCAGAAAAGAATTGCAACGAATCATAGGCATGTTCAACTATGTACACCAATGTATGAACCAAATATGTCTGAATTAAAAGTTCAACTCAGAGTACTTCTAAAAAGAGACATTCAGTGGAATTATATTGAGAGACCTGATGAGGCACTTCACAATTTAAAAAAATCACTATCAAGATACCAGTGCTGGCTAATTTTGATGGAACAAAAAAAAAACTCAGTCATACAATTAGGGTTTCTGATTTCCCATCCTTTTTTCATTCCCAGGAATTTCCAGAAAATCACGGGAACATAAAATCCATTCCTGGGAATACTTATCAATTTAACATTTTAATAATAATTTAATTTAAAATAATGCAAATTTTATGTTGGCTACATAAGAAGGAAAAGAAGTAAACAAACCAACTAAGTTGCCAACATGTGTCACACTCAGATCTTAAGTATAATCTGTGATCAGATATGAATGCAACTCTATTAGTAAACCACGCCCACATGCTTTTCCATATTGCCAATTATCAAATTTTTTGATAAATAACTCTCGTACAGTCTTTGGGATCATATTTAATTGTATTTTATAATTTTTTCTATTTGCGTGGTAGTTCCCGGGAATACAAAAAGTGTGAAAATCTTACAATTTCCCGGGATCCCAGGTTCCTGGGAAAGAAACCCTACATACAGTGTGATGCATCAAAGAGTGGGCTAGGCTATTGTTTACTGTGAAACAACAAACAAGCCTTTGTATCTAGAGCACTCACTACTACTGAACAGGCCTATGCTCAAATAGAAAAAGAAATGTTGGCTATTGTATTTGCAGTGAACAAATTCCACAATTTTGTGTATGGGAATACTGTAACAATATTAACTGATAATAAACCTCTGGTAGCAGTCATTAATAAGAAAATAAATTTGATACATTCACTAAGGTTACAAAGGATGAAACTTAAACTACTTAAGTTTACAATCAATGTAGTTTGATGAATTCATAATCTATTATTTATATAAATTTTAGACATATCATACTTTAAACTGTTTATACTTAATTCAAATAAAAATCACTATAAAACAAGCACTTTTTGCAGTGTAGATTAATTTATTAATTTGCAACAAACGTTTTTGGTGATTTTTTTTTATAGTGATTTTTATTTATATAAATTTGATAATCTTAATGAATTTTTCATATTTTTGCTAAATGCATTTGTAAATGTATTTAGAATTTTAAGTACTTAAAATTCTAAATACATTACAAATTATTTAGAATTACATTATTTTTTAATGATCACTTGTTCATTTGTATTGTAAATAATGATCTTATGGAAGGCTGAAAGCATTGCTATATGAAATAAATTTTATTTCTATGCAAAGCTATGATTTTTCATTATGGTTAATAATGATCAATTTGAATTTTCAATTATATATATAAAAGTGAATACTAGTGAGAGTCATATGATTAGGTTATCAATCTTAACTGACTTATTTACCTGAAAAGTAATTTAAATTTCATTTTTTGACTTAAATTTTTATTTTACATAATGTTAGACTTCTTACTGTAAATACTAAATAAAAGTAAATTATAAGCCAATTAAGTAAGATAAACTGTTTGTTCAAAAACATTTTTGCTATTCATATAGACAAGGGCTGTCCAACCTGCGGTCCACTGCTGTAATGAATGCAGCCCAACATAAAATCATAAATTTCCTTAAAACATTGAGATTTTATTGTATTTATTATTTTTATTTTTTGAAATTCTTCGTAAAATAATAAATATTCCACTAATAAAAAAAAGAAATTTCATTTTTTACTAAATATATATAAAAAAATAATGAAGTTAATGAATTTTTTATTATTATAATGCCTAACTATATTTCCTATTTCTATTTTCCAAAATATTTCTTATTTCAGTGATTAAAACTTTTTGACTTGCTCAATGATTTTAAAAAAAATTTCTAAAGGAAAAGTCAAAGATTATTATATTCGACATTTTTGCTTATTTTTATGGTTGATATCATATATTGCACATTATTTACTAACATTTTTGCTTAATAACTATCGTTAGAATTAATATATTTTGTGTGTGGCTCGAGGCAATTTTTATTCTTCATATGTGGCCCAAGGAAGCTAAAAGATTGGACACCCCTGATATAGACTGCTTCAGTTGAAATTTTAATCAAAGCAGGTTATGTAGATAGTGAAAACATTTTTGAATAAAGTTTATAAATTGACTTATAGTTTACTTTTATTTTTCATTTTACAGTTTAATGGAAAAAATTACATTTTTAAATAAAGAAATAGATTCACTTTTCTCCACAATGAATATCATAATTTGCTAGAAATATTTGTTATAAATTAGTTTAACAATATTTTTAATTTATCAAATAAAAATTAAAATTTGGTAATTATACAATATATCCTTACTTTCCTTTTTCATCTTTTCCTCCTAATGCAAACACACGATCATCTACTGCTACAGCCCCATGATGAACTCTCGCTTGATACATATCTGATCGTTTGGTCCATCGTTTAGTTCGAATTTTCAGTTGAAAGCATGTATTTGTTGGTAGCATGTTGCCATTTTCAATATAGAAAGGGCTGTAACCACCTATTATAAGTTTTATTATACATGGAATTAATTAATTATTTAAATCAGTGATGATGATTTCAATATTTTAGAAGTTATAAATTTATATATTCAAATGAATATATTGTTTTATTTTAATTTATTTATAAATGTTATTGGTGACAAGAAAAATTTATTATTACTGTATTAGAATTAATAAAATGATTAATACAATATTATATTTAAAACTATAAAAATTTATATCATAAGTTTAAAATATTTATTTAGTAATATTTTAAATGTTTAATATGCAGATTAAAGATAAATAATTATAATAAAATATGAACCAATTGAGTTTGGTTTGGTTCAATTTTATGGTTCAAGGATCTTCTGGATCTTGCTGCACTAAATACAAAAAGGATAAAATTGTAAAAATAGTATAAATGGCATTTGTTAAAATTAAACAGATAACAAAAAAACAATGCACATCATAAATATCACAGAAACAACATAAATAAAAAAGAAATGATTAAAAATGATGTAGATAGTTTAAAATTCATAAAATTAGGTAAGAGTATTCTGAAAAAAAAATTAAAAGGCATATTAAGAGCAAACAAAAACAAATAAGTTCATGTGTAAAATACACGTGAAATTATGTTATTTTTTGTTGTTTATATGCAAAATAAACAACAAAAATAATTTGTTGATTTTGGTGTTTTTCTTAAGATTATTGTAGTCGGTCATTGCTTGATTAATTTAAACTTGAATTTTATTTGAGAGACCATCCATAAATTATTTTTTTAAGCATGCATTTACTTAGAAAGTAAAATTTTTTGTAGATAGATATTACTGATTTACCTATGGTATGTACTGGACATACCCCTGAAATTCTTTTAACTTCTCACTTCCAACATCGATCTACTTTCTCTTTAACTATAGACAAACAATTAATAATTCCTCCTATCTTAGACGTCTTAAACATAACCGAGCAAGACATGTTACACTCTTATCAAAACCTTAGCAGCGGGTTGAAAGAAAAATCGCTAATACCTAGACGCTCCTTATCGCTCAATCTAACCAGTAGATCATTTGAAGACGTCCAACAACAGTTAAAGGAACTTAAACAAATGCCTTCGTTAACCTACGGCATTGAAAATAATGACATTTGGACAAGTGCAACTCGTTCTTACTCCACTGGAGGTAGTGTTGGAGGAATAATTCTAATTTTTTGTTTCATTATCATATTTTACTGGATGAAAAGACATAAAACTTCTTCAAATAACACATCGACTCCAATCATTCCGATCACAGTGTCAAATATGGATACAACTCGTCCTGGAAGAGAATTATTTCAAGAGATTATTTTGCCCTTCCCATTTCTTAAAATGTCAGATCATTGATTACTGTTGGAAAACAATATTTTTTGTTTTGTTTCACTTTGAACTTTTTCCACTATTTTACAGATTTAAGGATCATATTTTATAGCAGCATATACAATAGATTTTGTCAATTATTACTTTTGGGTCTTTGAAGTGTTTTATAAGTGAAACACAGTAAAAAGCTCTATTTTGCAAGGCACAAACACTTTTTATTAATCTAAAACGTTTTCGGACTAGGTTATAGTCCAACATCAGTAGAAACGTTTTAGATTAATAAAAAGTGTTTGTGCCTTTCAAATAGAGCTTTTTACTGTGTTCCAGTTAGTTATAGCAAGAGCTGTTTATCCTGTAAGTGTTTTATAAGTTTGGTTGAATTGTCTTTGATATTCTATGGTTTAGTGATCTTCTCATATATTCTATCTATTATGTCATACTTCTAGCTATGTCAACAATCTTTTTCTAATATAGTATTAGATTCCTGTATTTTATCTTCTTAAATAAGATAAAAGTGAAATTAGTATATCAGCAACATCTATATGAGTTGCTTTTAGAAATAATTAATTATCACTTTCTTGTATTTAGTAATAGGAATCAGTGGAATATCTATATAATGACTAATAGAACTTGAGCCCAGTGCTCTAACTTTTAGAGAATCTCATGGCACAAATGCTGCCTTCATGTATAAAATATATTTTTTTAAATGTATTACTTGATATTTAAAAGTTTTTAAAAAGGACCCCTAAAAACCTCAAGCTCAGGGCTCCTAGAAAGTTAAATCTGCTCCTGTGGGAATGATCACTTGGAATGTCAGACAGCATATACTTTTTTTTATTGATTGGTTTTGTGCAATGCAAAACATTGAATGCACTTGAAGAGATATACGGTAAATGAATTTTCTTAAATTAGATTTAGGTAAATTATAAATTTTTAAAATTTTATGAAAAATTGTTTAAATCAATGTTTTAATTTTTTTTATGTTCTTGATTCAGAATTCTGGTTTTGATCACTCTCAGGTTTTAATTAAATTAAATATAATGAGGCTGAAGAAGGTAGCAATTTGTCAAAAAGCATTACCCAGTCTATATTTAATGTCATATTAAATAGCATAAAACAGTTATTCCTGCATATGGAACTGTTGTGTAATAAAGTGGATTGTAATATTGTTAAAATATAATTATGTTAACAACATGATTATTATATTTTTTGCAATATTAAACGGATCTTACCTTTTGACCTTTTAATCCTTGTGGACCAGGTGGTCCAATTATCGTTTCATTTCCTATTAAACCAGGAAATATACCTGTACAATTACCAGGTTCTCCTTGGGGACCTCGTCGTCCTTTTGATCCCTAATGTAATTATAATTTATTTAAATTTACAAAATGAAATTTATATTTTTATTTTTATTATTAATATTTGGATTATATGGATAATTCTAAAAAATAAGAAAAGAGATTAAAAATCAATGCAGTTTTACAGAATAGCAATTAAAATATGAAAAATACATGCAATCCAAACATTAAATATAACTACAGTATATAACATTTAATAATAAGACAAGAAATATTTTTGTATTATGTAGTTATTCTAGTAATTAACCACAATTGATATATAAAACAGTTTCCAGAATCCCACCAAAAAAAATTCCATAAATTCATCATTTACCTAAATTTAAAATTGTCAATTAAATTTAATTTGCATTATTATCTCTAAATGGATAATAATAGAAGTCCATTATCCATAACAAAGAATAAAAAAAAATTGTCTTAATGCATATACTCATATGTAACCAATCCTCCCATTTTAGAGTTTAAAAGTTGGTAAAAATTTAAAATTCATATATAAGCTGACCTCCTAACTTTCAAGCATTAAAACAATATAACATTAATTGAAATAAATAAATACTGCATACAGAAGAAGGTGGGGCAAAATCGAATACATTAACTTTGAAGTCATATATTTTTTTAATTTGTACAGAAAAATTTTTTAAATTATGTTTTTAGGTAATGCTATTAGGCTTTTTTGTATTTGAACAAGCTATTAATCTATCAAGAACTATAAGTTTTTATGTCAAAAGTGTGTTTATTCCTTAGGTAGGAAGGTTTTTTTAAAGTGCAAATACCTGGTTTTACTCCATGGGTGAGGTAAAACCAGGTATTTGCACTTATCCCATGGGTGGGGTAAAACCAGATATCATTTGAATACATGTAACAGTCGATATTTTCAATATTTTATTTACAAAAATTAAATAAACACTATTTTTCTTATTTTAGCAACAAAAATCAATATAAACATGTCATCTTCTTCCTCTGTATTTGAACAAGTTATTTTCACTTTTCTTAACCTTCTTTACTTCCTTTTCACATTTCATTTGCTTTTATGCTTTCCCCTTTTGTGTCACTGACTTTTGTGGTTTTAAAAAGTTTTTATTTAGAAGTCTTCTTATCTTTTTTTCCCCGGGTATCCTGGGTACTAAGGTATGGGTGCTACCTGATTTTGCCCCATACCTCATTACCCAGTTTTGCCCCACCATTACATGTTTTAATAAAAACGGTATAGCTACATTTAATTATGCAGTAAAATATTGATTAATGTGCTAAAATATTTCTTAAAAGTTAATGAATACAGAGGTATATTTATTGATAATGATTCTTTGTATATATCGCATTACAGAGTAGTATATGTTAATCATAAAATTGAAATATTTCAACACAAAACTTGTGTTGGAATTACTTTGCTAAAATGATTTTTAGCAAAGTATTTCCAACACAGTATTTTCAATAAAACATTTTAGCAAAGTAATTAGCATGCACAGTTTTCTCCAATTCAATTCTTATTTGCATAATCATAGTTTAAAAGTAATTTGTGAGTTTGCTGCTAAATTCAGCAGTCATCACAGAGATATAGGGGATACCCAGTTTGACCCACCAATATATAAGCTGAGAAATTTTTATTGAGGATAATTTTGAATAAGGAATATAAGCTTATACACAGATTAGTCAAATATTGAATAATTTTTCAAAAAAATTAAATATAATTGCCAATTCATATTTCCATTGTGCCTTCACACCAGCTGAATGATCTGCCATATTTATTCCTTTCAAAGATCATAATTTTTCAAAAAAATTAAATATAATTGCCAATTCATATTTCCATTGTGCCTTCACACAAGCTGAATGATCTGCCATATTTATTCCTTTCAAAAATCATCTTACTTAAAGATCATTTTTATTATAAAAATATCTAGATATCTATGATTGTACATAATTTAATATTTTTATATGTATTTAAATACCTATAAAAATACTGCACAAAAATAATTGAAAATACATAAAGCAGTTGAGTTGATTCTTCATCACACCATTAGCAGTTCATACAGTAGTGATATGATCCATCATATTTATCCTAAAAAATACCTATTTCCTGTCAATTCTATTATAAAAATATGCAGCTATGGGCGATTGTTCATATTTAAATACATTCAAAAATGTTAATTTATCAGATGCTTCACAAATAAGATCAAAGAAGTGTATACCAATCTTTTTAGTAATAAACATGACAGCCACTACTGTTTGTATTAGCAGTTAATATTAAATAAAAATGGAGCAATCTATGTAATGATATTGCTGATTAACAATTTGTATATTTTCTGATAGTTATTATCATTTAGAACATACAGAATTATTTTTGCACTAAATTTAAGACATTAGATTTGTGCTCCCAGCAATCATGTGCATGCTGGTCAGTTTTCCACTTTTGTCAGTTACAGCAAAATTTCTATTGATTGTTTTAGTTCTTATTTTTTATTTATTCAGTTAAACTAGAGATATGTAAACATACATATTTTTGAATTGAGTTGAGTTTGAGTTAAATTTTATAATAAACTCTAGTTTTCAAGTTGAGTTCAAATCTTATCTTTACTCAAATATAATGATGATAAAAGTTAAATTTACCTTAAATAACTCCTTTGTGATATAATTAAAACTCAACAGTATTTGATTGTATTCCTTTTTTTTTTAATGTAAAATTTTATAAATTCATATTTTTTCATGATTTTATGTTATCACTAACAATAGAGCATTTTGATAAATATTGAGTTCAATAATAAATTCACTTGCTAATAGTGCTGTGATTTATTTATTTGTGAATTTAAGCAAGTAGTTTTCTTTAATATAAAATTGAGTTCAATGCTTATGATTTTGATAAATAGAATAAAATAGTCTGGAAAACCATTTTGACTCAAATATCATTAATTTTTATTAAATATAATAAAAACAATAATAAAATTATATATACTTCAATAATAGCAAACCGCATTATAACTGTAATTGATGAAATGCTCTCTAACCATAGAAAAAAAAAAATTTTCTAACAGTAGCAATTTTAATGTGTTGGATTATAAATCACTAGATTAAAAAAATACCAGATTATAAATTACCAAATTTAGAATCTATAAAATAGCAGTAATGTATTCTACAAAGAGCACTGGAAATAGTGTTATTGCATCATGACATATGATCCATCACCAGTAACACTGAGAGAAATCCCGGGCCCGGGTATGAACCAGGTTTTGGGCCCTATATATATAGTGAATCAAAAGAAATAATAGACTGTACCATGGATTAGCCCTGGAAGAATGAAGGATGAAGTTAGTAGATTATAGGATAGGTAAGCAAGGTGAAAAGATTCTTGCCAAAGAAGTGTGGCAAGCCACTAGAAGAAAGAGGGAGAGATTAGCAACCAACTTCCCAAGGACCCCAAGAACCGCATCGGAAGTAATTTAAGAAAAGATTACAAGCTTCCAACTCGGAAGGCAAAATAAAAACATATGTACATGGTTGCAAATACAATTATGTACAGTAGAATGAATAAAAGTTGTTGTATATTCCTGTAGAAAAGTTGAAGTTCCTCCGAGTTCAAATACAGGAATGTTGCAAAATATTCACTAAGCTATATTCCTAGTCCTGGGGTTGTCGAATCTTCTCCATAGAAGTTCATCTGGCGAATGTTTGAAGAACCAATTGGAAAAAGTCAAATTCCCAGGTAAGTTGAGAAGTCAAGTTGAACAAGTCAGTAGTGCTCTCCTCTATATCACAGCACAGTTTCCTTCTTCATTATAGAAGTTCATCTGGCGAATGTTTGAAGAACCAATTGGAAAAAGTCAAATTCCCAGGTAAATTGAGAAGTCAAGTTGAACAAGTCAGTAGTGGTCTCCTCTATATCACAGCACAGTTTCCTTCTTCATTGTAGTTCCTAAATCTGAAAAGGAACCGCACCAAAAACAATAATTACATCGAAGAGTACAGAAGCCAGTGCATCCACTGGATTTGTCATTACAATTAAAAATAGGTACACTATCAAGATAGCAGTGAGAACACAGAAGGAACTAGGAGTCCCAAGACAATCAATAGAAAGGACATCAGTCAGAATTGGTAGAGAAGGAGGGCTTCAGTGCCCCAGCTTGTTACCTCAGCATATGAAATATTTTAGATAGCATGAACATTCTATATTTATTTCTTAACTTTTCACAATGGACACAAAAAAAATATTCTTGATAATCTCCATCATAGTTGATAAAATTTAATCATAAAAATCAATTCTAATTGCTAGAGTTACTCTTATCATATTTAAGGCATATAATTTAATTATAAGAAATCTTTGCACTGAAATTATAAAATTGATAGTTAAAATATTTTAGTGTTTAAGATATATAGTTAAATTCTGTAATGTAAATATTTTGCTATTACTGATTCTGGCAATTGAAAAATGTTTAATGTAGCAATGATGTTATAAGTGAGAATTTACTTGTTTTCTTGACAAATATTAATACATCTCACTATAATGATCTCTGTAGTGACAAATCTCTATAGAAACTCCACTTAACTCCAGAAAATTAAATTTGGTAATCATTTTTTTTTGGTATATTGAGGATATTTTATAGAGAGAAAGAAATAGAATTATTAGCAAGCAAAGAACTTTTTAAAAAGAAAGCTTTATTGCTGGAAATTTCCAATAACGGATAACACGATTTAAATTTTTTTATGTTCTTTATATCTAAATAAATGCCATAGATCAGGGGTGGGAAATTATTTTCTGCCGCAGGCTGGATAAACAATCTTCAGGATGAAGCAGGCCGTATAAAAACTGAAAAGAACCTAAGAGTGAATTTAGTCTTATGGTGCCATAATTATGTGTGATGTATTTTTAACAATGTGATATTTACTTGTAAATTTTAGAAAAGAATGGATGTTTACATTAGTCCAGTGACAGTGTGTCGCCGATATTATATGTAATAGGATGCGCTCTACTCTGTGTGTTAGTCATCTGTCTTCTCTTGTCTATTAAAAATTACTGGTATAATAAAGTAATGTTATAATTTTATATAAGGAATATATTTTTATTGAGAGCACACAACAAATGGCACATTCAACAGGATTAAAATCAAGGATATTTTAGGATGAAAATATGCTATTAAGTAAGTTTTGTTTTTGTACTGTAATTTACAATCAGGTAAAGCAAGCTTAGAAGAGAATTTCTAAGATGGAGCGTCATATAAATTTTAAGTTGGAACCATGATCTAGAAATAGAAGATTTCAGAGATTTTAAAGAAGAAATTAAGTTATATTTTGATGCATGTAAACTGGAAGAAGAATCCAGAAAAGCAGTATTTTTGACAATAATCAAACCTGAACATTTCAAACTAGTTAAAAGCTTATTATTACCAGAAACGGTAGATAGTTCAAAATATGAAGATATATTAAAAGCTTTGGAAGATCACTTCAAACCTAAATTGAATAAAGTAGTGGAAAGATATAAGTTTCATCAAATAAAACAATACTTAATGGGTAGAACTTACCAAGTAGTCACTGACCAAAAAGCATTAACAACATTATTTAAGGAAAATAAAGCACTGCCACCAGTGGTAGTAAGTCAAATACATAGATGAGCAGTACAATTACAGAATTTTGAATTTACCATTAGATATGAACCAGGAAGAGAAATGATTCATGCAGATTTTCTTTCTAGATTACCTCTACCTTCTAAGGAATCTTCACATATATTTAAAGACAAAGGTGAAATTCTTATACTTGAATCATCCATTATAGATTACATTTTGGTGGCTAACAAAACAAGAAAAGATAAACTATTACTGCAGATATTATTGTTTGTTCAATCAGGAAATATACCTAATAATGTGACCTCAGAATTAAGATTATATTCTCAGAAGATAGATGAATTAACCATTATCAATGACTGCCTTTATTTTGGCTCTAGAATTATAATTCTCAAAACATTGAGACAAACAGTCTTAAAAATATTACATGAATCTCACATAGGTATTGTAAAAATGAAAAATTTAGCAAGGTCAGCAGTGTGGTGGCAATTTATTAAACTATATTTTTTAATTATAATGTAAAGAATATTAATAGCAATTTATAAAAATTACAAGTACTGTATAGAATTCAAAATAATTTTATTTTTTAATTAAAATCTAATTATCAGGAAGAAAAAAATTGGTTTACATCATATGAAAACTTTCCTGAGTGCAATATTTTTGAATTTTTTCATAATTTTCTAAAAAAAAGTTAAAAATCTATTTAATATTTTAATTGTTTTTATATGTAAATACTGTAGGCATAATATTTTAATAAGGTTATGGTAGATAGTAATCAATGATAATTTATTTTTACAGCAAGAAATACATTAACAAAGTGCATCTAGCAAAAAAGATATCCTCTCTAAATCTCTTTAGTATTGAA
Source organism: Olivierus martensii (assembly GCA_000484575.1). Classification (NCBI taxonomy): domain Eukaryota; kingdom Metazoa; phylum Arthropoda; class Arachnida; order Scorpiones; family Buthidae; genus Olivierus; species Olivierus martensii. Next base: position 16,467 of record AYEL01073450.1, on the reverse strand, counting down.
TTCTGATCTTATGATATTTAGTCTTCTGTATTTTTAAAGAATTAGATTTTATTGTATGGGATATTATTAAAAATATTTCAGTCTATCTTTTATTTCTTGTTGGCTGTTTTATAGCCATAGTCTTATCCAATTTTAGAATGATTTATATATAATACTGTTATAGTATAGTTGGAGATTCTAACTACTTGAATGATATAGTAACAGTTTCAATTACAATATTGTTATCTTGGAATTCTGCTATGATTACAATCATGGAAGCAAAGCAAGGTATATAGCTTCCAATCTGCAATCTCAATCTTCATCTGAATGAGTAAGAAAGACAGCAGATCCCAATTCCCAATGTTCTAAAAAATGAGTAAGTGATTACTATCAAGGGATCATTTCCAAAATGCTAATTATATTATAGTAACTTTGGTAAGTATGCAGATAACAGATTAACAGCAATGAATGTTAGAGTAGAAACATGGAAGTAAGTCTTTGACTCCAAATTGAAAATAAAAAGCATATAGTAATTTTCTAAGGGTAATATACCATGATAGTTATCACAGCTCAAAGGAGGAATGTTATCCATATGATAGTGGTAACTATTGAGATTACATCAAACAGAAGAAAAAACAGCAGCTACACCAATTAAAGATTCATGATCATCTACTTTTTCAATTCATCTATTCTTTCATCTGATGGAATATAGATGGAGAAAAGTATAAAAGAAGAAATAAAAGTTAAGACAGAGACTGAATGCTGGTAGGCATGATATACTTCTTCCACATATTTAATTTACATCTTCAAGAGATATTTCCATATAAGTCTCTTAGAGAATGAAACATATATGGAAATATATGTCTCATTCTCCCTTTGTTTGTATACGATCCATTGCAACTAGGAAATAGGATAAATTCATCATCTTCATATTCTTAAAGTTATGTTCTTATAGAAAGTGCATCTTTCTATCAAGGCTGATATCTACGTTTAATTCCTTAAATTTATTGAATAATTTATATTCCTTTATCTTTTTTTTTGGTTTCTAATATGTGTGGCAAGTACTAATAATACTTGCAAAACAATATAGTAGCTGTGGATGTCAAAAATTTGGAAGATTATGAGAAACCATGCATCTCATTAATTTTGTAAAAGATTCTGCAGATGAACAGACAATCTCAATTTGAACATTAATGGAAATAGAATTTACAATTTCCATTGAAACTATAAAGGATTTTGCTAAATAGTGAATTGAAAGAAATAGTAAGCTGTACCATGGCAAATAGCGAAATTCGTGCGTTAAATTTGTCCGGATTTACCTGCACGACCCTGTATATAGTGAATCAAAAGAAATAATAGACTGTACCATGGATTAGCCCTGGAAGAATGAAGGATGAAGTTAGTAGATTATAGGATAGGTAAGTAAGGTGAAAAGATTCTTGCCAAAGAAGTGTGGCAAGCCACTAGAAGAAAGAGGGAGAGATTAGCAACCAACATTCCCTAGGACCCCAAGAGCTGCATCGGGAGTAATTTAAGAAAAAGATTACAAGCTTCTAACTTGGAAGGCAAAATAATAACATATGTACAATGGTTGCAAATATGATTATGTACAGTAGAAAAAGTCATTGTATATTCCTGTAGAAAAGTTGAAGTTCCTCCGAGTTCGAACATTGCTTAGTGAATCCAGTGGATGCACTGGCTTCTGTACTCTTCAATGTAATTATTGTTTTTGGTGCAGTTCCTTTTCAGATTTAGGAACTACAAAGAAGAAGGAAACTGTGCTGTGCTATAGAGGAGACCACTACTGGCTTGTACAACTTGACTTCTCAACTTACCTTGGAATTTGACTTTTTCCAATTGGATTCTTCAAACATTCGCCAGATGAATTTCTATGGAGAAGATTCGACAACCCCAGGACTAGGAACATTGCTTAGTGAATTCGAATTGAACTATTCTGGAATGTTCCGTTTAAACTTTATGCTTATTATATGGTACTGAAGAGAGGCAAATTATTGCCCGAAAACGTTATTACCAATTAAAACTTATACTTGCTATTTAGTGCTGTTTTATTTACTTATTTAAGAATCTAAGCAAGTAGTTTACTTTATTATTTACAAGTATTCTAACAACTTACCTAAATTTAATATACATGTACAATAATTTAATTTAATTTTTAAATACTCTATGTAAAATAATACAGTTTTTAGGCATAAGTCACATTAATTTTTAAATTTATAAAAAATTATCTATTTATTTCAATGAATGTCATATTATTCTAACATTTGAAAGTTAGGGTTGGCTTATACATGAGTTTCATATTTTTATTGATTTTTAAACTCTGTAATAGAATTCAGTTTAGACACAGAGTGGCTTAGATACAAGTATATGCAGTTATACCTCATCTTACGGTGCTAATTCGTTCTAAGACTTGCGACTTAAGTAAAAAATAACATAATTCAAATAAACACTTTAAAAAATGACCTGATCACCTATAAATAATCCCATAATGGTGGTACTAACATTTTTAAGCTTCTAAATATTTCTATAAGTTTCAATAACCAGCTCACTTTTATATGCATCATAGAAAGTTGAACAAGCGTGATCTTTGGTATAAAGATGCAGCATCTAACCATATAGCAAAAATAACATCAGCATCAATACACCAATATATTTACATTATTTTTTACACCTGTTAGACCCAGCCTTTAATAGACTTTTATTTTTTTCCTATTAAAAAAACCAATGTAAATTTGAAACAACTTAAGTCGAGGTATAACTTTATAGCATTTATTCATCATGCTTTAAATATCTTTTTGTGATATTTTATGTTTTATATTTAGATATAAAAAAAAAATTAGGAAAAATGATTTGTAACTTAATTTTTGCCCTCCAATATAAAAAAAATAATAAAAAAAATTGATTTAAATTTTCCAAATTTTATTGTTCATCTAGATTTAAATAACTTACCATTTCTCCTTTTACACCTTGAAATCCAACTCCTTTATTACCTTTAGGTCCAATTGGACCAGGGGTTCCTCTATTACCCTACACAAATGAAAGCATTATTAGAATATTCAGAATAACTACAAATGAAATTTTTTATTTAATATGAAAAGTATATATAGATTGAACACCAATTTTTCAGCATTCTTGTTTCCAAAGAGTTGCTGGATTAACTGTTTTGCCAGATCAATAGAAAAAATGTAATTATAATTTAACAAATACATCTCTGGCCTATTAATTAAACCTCTTCTATGTTTCCAAAGTATTTTGGATTGCTAGAAACTTAAACAAACAATATTACAAGATACAAAAAATTCAGTTATAATGATCATCATAGGACTGAGTAGAATTATTAATCATAGATTTAATTCATTAAACTCAAGAATGCAAAATATCAAATTAAACCAAATATTTCCAGCTAAATTAACCCTAGTACAATAATTCTGAATTAAACTTTTGATTTTAACAATTAATTTTCAAATCATCTGTTGAGTTAATAATTAATTAATTATTAACTCAACAGATCGTGGCACCATAGTCATGATTTGAAAATTAATTGTTAAAATCAAAAGTTTAATTCAGAATTATTGTACTAGGGGTTAATTTAGCTGGAAATATTTGGTTTAATTTGATGTTATTTCCTTAGATAGTTCCCTTCCTCCTGTTACTATCTAGAAAAAGGAATAGAATAGATAACAGGAGAAATAATAACAGGAGAAATAACAGGAGGAAAGGAAGAAAGTGGATCTATCACAGAGATAGTTTAGAGAGATGTGACAATAAGAGGGAGAAGGTAATAATGATTAATAAAAATTATGATTAAAAGGGGGAAACATAAAATAAAATAAAAGGAAAAACAAAAAATAATGATCAAAAATAAGGTTTTCAAATCTGCCCTTGAAACTGTTTTATGGAAGGATAATTCCATAAAATTCTTTTTCAATCACCAAACTGATAATTCCATTTCCTTCCTTAACTTACTTATCATCATTACTGGCATCTTTCTATATTCTATTTTCCATAAACCTATATATAACCTCTCCCCCTTCTAACTCATATTAATTTGGCCATTATAAAGCTGCATACATTATCATGTTTATTTGATGTGCCTATAGCCTTCCATCTAATCAATTGGAAATAACTTTTGAATAAAATTTTATAAAATCTGCTTTGTTTGCATCAAGTTATTCCACTGAAAAATTCTTATTTCTCAATCACAAAGTTCAATTAGCTTTTTTTCCATCTACCTCCCTTCTTAAATCTACTATCAGTCTTAAATTTGTTTCACAATCCATCACTTATTTTGGCTTCCTCACTTATAAAATTATACAGCTTGCATCTAAATTTGATCTGAATATACTTCTCTCCTCCTGGCCATTCCCTTGTCATATCCTTGTCAAAGATAAGAGAAAGAAAATAAAACTTCTGAAAATTATGGTATGTATTCTATTCTGCTAAAACTGCAACAAAACTATTCTTTATGTTGATGCCATTACTAGAAATTTAGGTACCGTATAAGATAATGACATGAATGAATTACTCTGTAAACTAATAACTTTGAACTTTACGTATAAGTACGTAAATGAGTGAGTGTGGAAGTGTTCGTCACTCGAGTATAAAAGAGAACGGATCCGAACAGCCAATGGAGTTGCTGAATTTCCAGACGTAGAATTGGCGAAAGTGACAAGTGAGTTTCTTGTAAGGATTGACTATTGTTGGAAGCTTGTATCGAAGGTGGAGGTATTAGAAGTTAAGTAGTATTTAAGGTTTATTCCTTTGTGGAAATTTTGATATTTGAATTGAATTAAACAAGTTTTGTTGGATACTTGTTTGTTGCTTTATTATAGTTTCAATAAAGCATTTGTTAATACCTTTGTAAATGTTTTGAGTCTAATAAATTTATAGTTTTATTATTATTTAACTTGTTTGGAAATTTATTCAATTTCTTAGTGAAAGTTCTAACATCGTTTTGTTCATTTCACTGCTAACACTTAATCGTTACTTTTAGTGTAAGTTCCAATATTTGGTTTCGTTTTGTCAGTTAGACATTACGTTGTTGTTGGATTGTTTTATAATTACTTAGCATTAAGTTAGAACTTAGAAACAAGACCTGAGCTCAGGCAGAACTCTGGAATTTGCAGAGTCGCTAGCCGTTAGGTTTATCTTATAATTATTGTTATTGACATTCATTCAAATTCGCGACTTTGCACATGTAGTAAAGTAAATCTGGATCTGCCACATCAATATATTTCATGGCCATTAATTAAAAAAACCATGGGAGAGAATTCATGTGGATTTTGCTAGTTTTAAAGGACGTCATTATTTTCTCGTCATAGATGCATTTTCTAAATGGCCAGAAATTTTTGAGATGAAACACACTACCACTAATCGAATTTTAACAGAACTATTCAGTAGATTTGGATTGCCTCAAGTGCTGGTTTCTGATAATAGACCATCATTTAGTTCTTGGAAATTTAAAACATTTAAAAAAAATAATATGGTAAATCACATTACATCACCAGTTTATCACCCAGCCTCAAATGGGGCAGCAGAGGCTATGATTAAAAGTCTAAAGTATGCTTTAAGGAAATCCATGCTACAATATCCTAAAATAGATGGAAGTCTGAATCTTCAAGAAATTCTTATACAAATATAGAAATACACCACATATAGGTATGAATGAGACTCTGTCTTATTTATTTTAAACAGAAAGATTAGGATGTTCTTACATCCCTTCATCCAGAAATGATTAACAAACAACTAAATAATAAAGATTTAAAAAGTAAAAAGTTAAGAAAATTTAAGATAAATGATTCAGTTTGGTTTAAAATTAATTTTGTAGAACAAATTTACAACTTAATGTAGAATGTTACAAAATATTAGATATCTACACAAATTTTGTAAAAAAAAAAGTTTACAGTTTAATGTGAATAACTACGTAATTAATTTTGTAAAAACAAATTTACAACTTAATGTGAATTGTAAAATTTACTATGTTCATGGTTAATTATATCATCAAAATTTGGAGTAATTCAATTTACTATGTTCATGGTTAATTATATCATCAAAATTTGGAGTAATCTCACTAGTGTACAAGTACACTGTATAGAGCAGTAGTGTTCAACCTTTTTTATTATGTGAGCTACTTTTCTATATGAAGTTATTTGGTGATCTACTCTCTTCTAAAGATCACGTTCACGTTCCCTCAACCTGATATCTGATTATGTACAACTATGCAATTAACTGCACTCACTCCTTCAGAGGACCCACTTCCCTAGCCCTAAAAACTTTTGATTTAACTGGAACAAACTCCACATCTGTTTTTTTGTTTTTAACAGATTTTTTTATCACTATAATTTTAGTGCATGCAGGAAATAGGAATAACTAACTTTTAAACATACGGTAAATTTATTTACTACTTTACAATTTAATCAAAAAATTTTTACAATGATTTTCCAAATTATATTAAAATATATTTAAGTACTAAATAATTCTTAAAATACTAAAATATTTACAAAAGATTTATAAATTATAAAACATAATTCACAAACTGTAAGATGCATTTCGGTCTTTCTGACCCTCTTTCACACATTGGAAAGGTTGCTTTTTTTTTTTTTTCTCTACATTTTGCTTTTAATGTTGCCCAGAACGGCTCCCTTAGTTTTTTTTCTACATTTTGCTTTTAATGTTGCCCAGAACGGCTCCCTTAGTACTCTATTTGAGTGGAAAGGGGCAATCAAAATTTAGCCACCAAGCTTACCATACAAAAGAAAAGAAAAAAGACCCTCTTCAGTTACAGCACAGTGTGAACTTTTTTTGAAATTTTCGCTTTAAATAAGTTTATAACAATCTTTACTTGTATTTTTTCAATTAAAATTGAAGCTGCCTTTCCTCTATAATTATCCATCTATTAAGTATTTTTTACGTAAAAATTTATACTTTTAGAACATTACAATATTATTCAGTAAGTTCAAGGCTATTTCATTATTTCTAAAAAAAGGAGAAATATCTGAATACAAGAAATTAACACCTGCTGTTCTCTTTTTTAATAATGTAGATCCATATTCCAAATGTATTTAGTTACAACCCACTAATTTTCATTATATTTACTGTGAGGTATACTAGCATCTTCTTGTTAAAACCAAATTTAAAGTTTACAATGTATATATTTTTACAATTTCAACAGATTTACACCTTCAAACGAATATCTAAACGAATTTTTTACTATTTTAACCTAAAAACTATTTGTGTATTTAAAAATTTATTTATCACTTTTAATTATTTTAATTCAACAAATAAAATAAATATATTTGAAATCAAATATTTATTTCTCTATTTTAGAAAACCAAAGTTAGAAAAAACAACAGATTGATTACAGACTCATAAGTTACAGAAAATGCTGTTTGATTAAAAAAAAAGTTAATGTGAAATTTGGCATTGTTTGGAACTCGCAATATTTTCATCGTCAGGTTGATATGAAGAAGTAGTCAATCATAGACAATCATCCAAATGATCATTTGTAATTTGGTTTCTTGATTTTTTTTTTTGATGTTCATATTTGAGAAAGTCGATTCTGACAAATATATTGATCCGAAACACTTAAAATGTTTTGCGCAATATCAGTTAATATTGAAAACTTTTGTGTGTATATTTCCAAATGATAAGAAAAATGATTTAATGATTTCACAATTTTAACAAAATGCAATACACTTAAAGAGAATTAAAAAATAATACAAAATAATGATAAATTAAATAAATTATTATGTTTTCAGTTTTAATTAAATTTGTAGGGAGGAATAAACAAGAGATCGACCAAAAATCACTCCATGATCGACGGGTTGAACACCCCTGGTTTTTCTTTTTGACTAAAATTTTATGAATGTGGGCCTTGAAACTGTAATGTGTTCTAGTTTATGTAGCAGGCCATACAAGATGCCTTCATGGGCCAGCTTTTGCCCATCACTGCCATAGATGATATTCTCAACAGAAATTTGGAGAGTTACCCTAAACATATATCAGATTCCAAATGTGCAATTGAGAAATTAATGGGACATGTTCTAATGAACATGTCCCATTAATTTCTCTGCTGCAAAACCTCTTGGAAAGAAATCCAATAAAGTTTTTTCATTTAAATTTTGATTTCTTCCATGGTAGTTGAGAATTTCAGGAAAAATTCAATATTATATAACATGTCTTGCCCATAAGATCCTGCATATTTTTCTCACTTGCATAGAGTCAACCTGCCTTTAAAAGACATGGTTTATGATTTCATGTCATCTAGCATCCTCTACTTAGTAGCTTAACTCGTATTTTAAGAATGTTTATTTTTAATTGTCTCCTATAATACGCAGATGAAACAGGAGGTAAATTCCAAATTATACAAAAGAAGAATCAATAGGTGTTTATACTTTGCTGACTCATTATAATGAATTAAAAGCATATATTATATTATGAACTTTTAAAATTTCAATATAGAAATATACAAATATAATATATTTAATATAAATATTCAAAATTTATTAATCTTAGCATGCTTTTCAATAAATATCCATTTTCAGTGAAGCATTCTAAAAACTTCAAAATTGAAAAAAAAAGATATTTCACCAATCATATATGACATGTCACAATGAACAGTTTATTTATACAAAGTAAGCTTAAAAATAAACTATGACAGATACTAAAACTAACTAACTGGCAATCTTAATTACTATGATATATGAAAAATTTTTATTTAATTTTTGAATTTTGTAGAATATCTCATTTAAGACAAATGTTTATCCAAAAATAATTTGAGATAAATATAGAATGTTCATATTAAGCATGCTTTATTTATATAAATATAAACTTTATTACCAGTAATTTATACATCATGATATGCAAATAAAATATAGGAAAAAAATTAGAATATAATTAAAACACAATATTTATATTAAATATTTTAATACATACCAATAACATATACAAAGCCATTTGTAAATACAGATGCATGATAATTTCGTGGTTCTGGCATTGTTCCAGCAAAGTACCACACTCTGTCTCTCAGATCATAAACAAACATTGATGCTCCTAAAGATATATTTTTCTTTAGTATTAAATATAAAATATCTAATAAAATATATATATATTTTGAATGTTGTTATAAGAAAGTCCTACTTTTTATCCAAAATGTTTATTTAAGATAAGAGACAAGCACTTCTATAATATATAATATATAAAATTTTGGTAAATATTCTGATTTTTTTCTTTTTATTTTGTGCCATTTTTCAATCAGAGATTATTATGTGGCAGCATTCTGAAAACTGTATTATAATAGAAACTATAATAAAATTTTTATATTTTTCTATTATTTTATATATTCCTTTCCATGAAACAAGAAAAGTACTTATAAATTCTTTAATTTCAGAACAGAGCATACTAACCTTCTAATCATTAAATTAAAAAAAGTTATTCCAGTAATAACATGCCACTCCTGCATTGACATTTTATTAGACAAAACGTATCAATGGGATTTGGAATATAATAATAATAATAATAATAATAACCCTTCCTGAATTCTGCTAAGCAGCCTCAAAGTGTCAGAGGGGTGTACGTTGGTGGAATAAGTGATGCAAGTCATAAATCTTTTTCTAGTAGGATCACCCTGGGTTAGAAGGCTATTCCATTATGCTCAACTAAATGCTAGCAGATGTTCCCACCTCAGTAGTGTTTTATTAGTATGCAATGATACAAAGCAGAACATGAAAGCATACCAGCTCGGATGTCTCTCAGGTTAATAAGGTCCACGTCTGCGAGTTAGACAGAAGCCGGGTTAACAAGGTCCGCATCTGTGAGTTAGGCAGACACTCACATTCAAAAAGTCTACTACAGTCTCCCTTGGCCACTGGTGGCGAAAGCAGCACCAACCCAAGCCTGGCTGCTGCAATACACATACCCATAGTAGGAAACGAGTTACCACATTAGAGCCCAACCAGCCAAAGTGTTTCCCTGGAAACTCAACCAAAGACCACCAAGGCTGGAAAACCATGCCGACACATGAAATGGACAACAGACAGCCAGAGACCACCAAGGCTGGAAAACCACGCCAACGCATGAAATGCCAAGGCTGGAAAACCACGCCAACGCATGAAAAGGACAACTGACATGAACGATTTATTCATGCGTACATACTAAACAATTATAAAATTAGAAACTGATATTACAGGGTACAGAAGGGAACTCTATGACAAATTTACAAGTAGATACCCAAACATCACAGTTACAGAGCAATGCACAGCAGATCAAAGAAGAACAATCATATCCACAGACGCATAGCAGATCAAAGAAGAACCATCATCCACAGTAACCTCATACCATATAGTACATTAGAAAGAATTAAAACTCAGGTAGCACAACAAATATCACAACATGAAACTGATTCACACACACACAAATAGAACACTAAGTGGAACAGACACTAGATATAACATCCATTGATGACAACACTCAACAACAACAGTGACACAAACCTAATAATAACTCACTGACACACTCCAGGAAACATTAACCAAATTCACAGGTACGGATTCCATGCAATGTCCACACATTCCTAAACTCCACAACTCACAACAGTCGAACAATGCATTACATTGTATGAAAACACACATTCTTACCAACACATAAAACATTTGATATGGCTTCACTTTTCCATGCCACTCTAATGTTCTCAATAAATTTTGTCAATTGCAATAACCAATTGCATACTAAATGTATTAATTTTATCATTAAAAAAGTTTACAAGAAAAACAATAAACTGAATTTTTGCATTTAAAATACAATAATCAATTTCTGTGTATCTTTTCATTATTACTTAATCATTTATAGTAATAATCTTCTGAAAATGAATGATCTGTTTATTACATCTTTTGGAAAATCAATATCATATTTGTTTTGGTCTAACATCTATTAGAATCATTTTGAGATTATCTATTATTTTTAAAGACCACTTTCCTGGATCATCAATATCAGTTCAAGGATAGAATTCATAATAGAGTTTTCAGTTGTTATACTTGTATTGCACATGTTTTTATTACTTGTTTCTTCTGGTGAACCGAGTGAGCTATTTAGAGTTTCATAAGTGAAAGATGAATTTTCTAAGCATTGTTTTTTAGCAGCTATAGAATCTTTCATTAAATGTATGGTAGAAGAAGAAGAATCTTCAAAATTTTCTCAAGCAGCTGAAGATTTATCTGTACATGAAGATGCAGATGCAAAATAATTGGAAACAGGAATTGTAAATTTTTTTACATTTTCTTCTTTCTATGCTCTTTGTTTTCTATATTCTGCTCCAGAAAATAGTTTTCTTCCATCTGATCTCTAAAAATAGGAGTTATTGGATATTATATTAGTTAAATTTTATGATGTAGATATACCAAGAAATGAATATTATTAAAATTAATTATTATATTGCATTGTATAATCCAAATTAGATAGTAGCTACATAAAATAAATATCTGATATTTGTTTCTTGCTACCCTATCAATATTGCTGTCCAGATGCAGTGCACCCTTTACACTCTTAGGTTGATATGGTCCTGTTTATATGCAATAAAAAAATTGCTATTACTTATATAGCATGCACTTATTTTATCTATTTTAGTATAGACAACTGCATTAATATTTAAAAAAATACAGTAAAGTGACAAATATTGCAGAATTGAGACAATGATCTGTACTTCAGTCAATTGAAGCAAACTAGCTTTTTTCTATTTAATCTGTTGCACACAAAACTTTCTTTGAGCAGCGTTGATTTGATTTTTACTTTCTATTTTTATTTGAATAATGCTGCTTTGGAGACTTAAAATATTGGAAACTTTCTTTTAAAATTTCTCTGATATTTGCTAGCAGATATACATTTTAATAAAAATCAAGACCCAATATAACAAATTATTTTTTTTATTTTTCTTTTGTAAATCTTGACAAAAAAAATTATATAAGGGAGAGTATTTCTTAACTAAATATGATAATTATTTAGAAAATTTATAAAACTGTATTTTCTAACAGGAAGTGGTATGACTTAATTTAGGTTCAAATATGGATATTTCTATGTTTAATGCTATAATAAAAATAAATATTCTAAGAATAAGGGATTATTGTATATATAATAAAATATATATTATTGCAAAATTTGGATTTTTAATTTGATTATAATTTTGATTGTAAAATATCTAAGATGTAATAAAGATATGAATTTGGTTCATTTATAAATTTTTCAGATATTACATTCAAGATACATCATTGATATTTAGTGTCATATTTAATATATTTTGTAAATTCATAACCAATAAGACAAAATTATTTGATATTTTATTTAAAAATCGAATTTCCTTTTGGTCGCATCAACTAGGGTGATCATGGGAATTTCAAATGCATTCTCATAATTTTGTCCAGATTAAAAAAGTGCTGGATTATCAGTGTCTGGAAAATTGTGGTTGACCTTAAATTTTATATATATATATATATATAAAATGATGTAATACTTACCAATCAAATATTCTTCAGGATTAACTGGGTTAATCCCTCCTAATAACAGAATGACTGGAGAAGAATTATTCTGAATTAAAACAGCTGTTGAAATATTTTTTGAATAATGTGCTAGACATTTCCAATCTTTAATTAGAGTTTGTCTATAAAGAAAAAACAGATAAATTTATTTTTAAAGAGCATATTTATTAATAAATTAAATATTTATTTTCAGTATTTTAATAGGTATCTTTAAAATGTAGTAAAATCCTTATTTAAACAAGCAAATTTGATTCTAAAAGTTCTTTAAATAAAAATTTAAAAAGTGATAACAAATACCAACTAATATACAATAATATCCTGCTTAACATGAAGGATGCATTCCAAATTTTCATAGTGTCAAATAAAATAATGTTAAATGGGATACATCTTTGCAAAAATATGGGATCAGTGAAAATAAATACAATTTATTACATTTTATGAAATTCATTTAATATATAACTTAGAATTATATAAATAATACAAAGGTTTGAAAAATAAATACAAAAAATTTTTTTCATCAATTTTTTACAGAAAAAAATGTTTAAACGTTATAGTGAAATAATGTTAAATGAGGTAATATTAAGCGGAGTATTGCTGCATACATTGTGTAATCCATTTATAATGAACTCACAGAAATCAAAAGTTTTAATTTGTTATACAGGAGATTTGTTACAGAGAGGCAACCATCAAAAAGATGACTAAAGATGTTTAACAAATATGTGAGAATGCAATATGACCATAAATTCTGATATTCTACAGTGAGTTTAATTTGACAGCAAATAAAACAAATCAGATTAGCTTGAAAGTTTTTAATTTAGGAAGCTTGTTATTTTTTTCTGAATAATAACCTTACATTTCTTTAATAATTGATCTGTAATTATATTATTGATTTTGTAGATAATGTCAAAAACAGTTTAATTCTGAGAAATGTCAGAATTTTCAAAATAGTTTTAGTGTTTCCAATGCACTGTAAGTTTTAGCTAATGTTGGTTTTCTCTCTGTAGTACTCTCTTCAACTTCTTCCTCAGATATGTCTCCATCTTCATCCTGGCCTATACTTGCACTTGTAATTTTGGGCACAATATCATCTTCAGTAAACAGCATTCTGCTAATGCATTTTCATCACATAATGTCATAATTGAATATAGTATTCAACTGTGAAATTATTAGCTTCAATAAATATTTTCCAAGTTTCTTGGTCTACAAGCAAATTCATAACAGATTAGTTACTATCTTCTGCCACAGAACTATTGTCATTATCATGAAAAATTATCATTTTCTAGTAACAAGAATCCAGACTTCCTAAAACAGTTTTGGAAGTTTTGTACAGCAGTTAACTTTAACATTGTTATATAAACCAAAAATCATTTATATGATACTTCTGAGATGTCAACTGGTTTGTTGTGGATGTTCATAAGCACATGAGAAATAAGGCATTTCCTGTAAGAGCATTTAAAGGAGTGGATGATCCCTTGACCCAGTGGTTGCAGCTTAGAGGTGGAATTTGCTTGAGTTTTGGAAAATACAAAAAACTTTGATGTTGGTTAATGCAGGAACATTTTTATGGGATGGACAGTTATCCATAAACATCAAAATATTGATAAGTTATGGAATAATTGAACAGCTCTATTAAAGGAAAAATAAATAAATTTTAGCTTTATTCCAAAGGACTTTTGGCTTAATTAAGCCATCATTAGCAGTTCTTTACATAAACAAACTGCTAACAATGGCTTATTTAAGCTGAAAGTCCTTCGAAATAAAGCTAAAATTTATTTATTTTTCACTTAATAGAGTTGTTCAATTATTCCATAACTTATTAAAAAAGATAGTGAATGCAAATAATAAGATTATAAACATCAAAATATTGCATTTCTGTTGTGCAAATATCCTATTAATTTTTAGGATCAGGCAATTGAGTATTTCACTTGTAATCCATGTATTATTGGTAGACTGAGTCAACAGGAAAACATAATAATCTTTTAAAGCATCTTAGATTTTTCAACTTTTTATAACCAGGGGCTGAATTTTTTCACTACCATCCACATTCAACATGGACAATATTGAAAAACTATCATTCATATTGGAACTACTATCCATAATATGAAACGAGCCTGCAATATGCCATATTGCAGGCCAGTAAAACAGTAATCCTTTCTTTTGATTTTTTTCTCTCCCTTACATGTTCTTGTTTTAAATGTAAGTTTTATTTGAATTAGTTTGTAGAACAAACCTGTCTCATTAGCATTGAAGATATCACATGGGGCACAAAGTTTGGGTAGTGTATTATTTATTCAATCATCTACTGTATTTGATTCAACACTTGCATCACACACTGTTCTAAAAACAAATCCATTACAAGTTTTGAATTAACCAACTGTTGCTAGCTTTGAAGTCTGTTACACTCAAAACAAAAGTGCTGTGCAAATGCCTGCTATAACCATAAACTAGTAGCTTCATCAATATCAAGATGATTAACATTCAATATATATATTTTATACTACTTTTCATACCATGTGCTTGCTATTCATGAATTTTCTTCTCATCCTCAAAATTGTGGACAAAGAGCTTTTTGGAATTTCATAGGCACTGCAATCTTCTTTTTTTGATTGTTTTTTCAATGTCACTTCATCTAGTATTTTAATTTTTGTTTCTTAATTCCAGAACTTTTTGTTTACTAGACATCAGGATTGCAGAGTTGGATAACAAATGATTCGACTTCGACTCCACCTTTAAAAAAAAACCCGACTCCCTAAAAATTTGTAAGGTCCAACTCCGACTCCACCTTTTAAAAAAATCTGATTTTCCGACTCCCTAAAATTTGTAAGGTTTAAAAGTTAACTGACAATGGATATTAGTATAAATATATGAAAAATAAAATCCTTACATTTTGGAATTCAATAATAATAATAATAATAATAATAGATAGTAATAATTCTTCTATGAACCATAATATGATTTTATTTGCAAAGAAATGAGGTCACCATATTTTCAGTCAACATAATTTTTGTTTAGTAAAGTGAACAGCTCGACTTTGGAGGAAGTTTCAATGCCTAATTTTTATCAATCATTCAATTTATTAATTTAAATCACTAAAATCTGTTTCCAAATTTATATAATTTAATTCTTTAAAACTTTTTGTCTAATAATTAACATTTTAAATGGTTTATTTAATAAATATCAAAGCCTAAATTCAATAGTATTTCTAGTTTAGAAAAATCGTGACTGTCGATCCTAAGATGATCCTTTGATTAGGCGAATTATTGTGTTGACAGTAATATCTTTTGTTTGAAAAAATCGAGGACAATGATATTTTAAATTTTATTTTAAATCATCAATTATTTAGAACTATAATTTAATAAAAAACACTTTAAAGAAAATTAATAACTTAGAAATGGAGACTGAAATACTATAATATGAATAATACCAGGGTTGCAGAGTCGGATAGTAAATGATCCGACTCCGACTCCACCTTTTTTAAAAAATCCGACTCCGACTCCACTTTTCAAAAATCCGACTCCAATCCCACATTTAAAAAATCCTACTCCGACTCAACCTTTTAAAAAACCGATTCCGACTCCGACTCCCTAAAATTTGTAAGATTTGGCTCCAACTCCAGCATAGTTAACTTTAATATTTTATTATTGCAAGTGAGTCTTCTGGCTACTTTATATTAATTTTATAGCACTTTGGCCCATACTTTCTTATAATTTTTAAGAGAGATTATCCAAAATTTGGGCTTTGTATAGGTTGTTACAATTTACAAAATCAACAACTGAAATAACAATTAGCAACTTTAATACACTGAAAAGAGAAATGCATGTCCTTTAAAATTTTACAAGATTTATTTTATTGCTATTGAAATTTGAACAATAATAAAACTTTTCTCCTTGGAAGCATTTAGTTATGCCAAAATTATTTTAAATATAATTTCTAAATAACTATTCCA
>AYEL01073447.1:0-13603 GCA_000484575.1 Olivierus martensii | reverse complement strand
AAAAAATCTAAATTAAATGTTAGAGAGGCCATCTCTAAAAATCCTGAAATTGTAAAAGATGCTGCGCTTCTTGTTACAGCTTTGCCTCCAACACAGGTCAGCATAGAGAGACTATTTTCTTCACTCCGTTTGATCAGAGCTGATCAGAGAATTGCAATGACAGATGAATGTACTGAGGATATTTTGTTTATTAGAAATAATAAATTTAATTTTGGTATGTGCCTATTTGGTATGTAATTAAAATTTAAAACTCTAAAAGGAAGCTTTTATTCTTTAATCCAGTGTTAATTTTATTTTAATAGACATTTATACTAGTTAGAACCTTGAATAGTCTTTGAAGATTATATTTAAAGTAATTTTGGCATAACTAAATGCTTCCAAGAAAAAAAATTTTATTATTTTTCAAATTTCAATAGCAATAAAATAATTCAAGCAAAATTTTAGAAGGACACGCATTTCTCTTTTCAGTGTATTAAAGTCGCTAATTGTTATCTCAGTTGTCGATTTTGTAAATTGTAACAACCTACACACAGCCCAAATTTTGGATAATTTCTCTTAAAAATTGTAAGAAAGTATGGGCCTACCTAGTATCTATAGCCAAAGTGCTATAAAATTAATATAAAGTAGCCAGGAGAATCACTTGCAATAATAAAATACATTTACAATACTAAAGTTAACTATGCAGGAGTCGGAGTCAGAACTTACAAATTTTAGGGAGTCGGATTTTTCTTAAAAGGTGGAGTCGGAGTCGGATTTATTTTGAAAGATGGAGTCGGAGTCGGATTTTTTTGAAAGGTGGAGTCTGAGTTGATCATTTACTATCTGACTCTGCAACCCTGCTTGGAAGCGAACATTAAAATCTTTTAAATTTTGCAAATGGCTTGTATATAACAATATATCTTCTGAGGAAATGCAATCCTTTTCAATAACGGACAATCGCAAATTAAAAATTAATATATTTTAAAAAAATAATATTGGTTTTTAAAAGTATATTAAATAATCAACCAAGCAAATGCACCAACTTTTAATCTCGATTGAAAGTTTGATCTGAGTGATATTAAATAATTTTAGTGTATTTTTTCCCTTATATTTATTTCATATGATTTCTTTTTTACTATATGATATAGCTTTATATCAATAAACAATTAATTATCAATTTTATTAATAAATTTTTTGTAATCAATAGGATCTTGATCTTGATTATGCCGATCAATCGCCAGTGCATATTGGGCTATCGACCCCCAATAGACCCCTTGATCAACATTGACCCCCTTTAAAATTTCATCGACCCCAGGAGGTCGATACTGACCGCATTGGGAATCCCTGATCTAAATTAATAACTTATCAGGAATTGTGTCTCATACCATCATCAAAAATGTTATTCCTTTTATCCATTTCGATAGATTTAAAAGAGAAAAATCTGTACTATACTGTATGTATACAATAACAAAGCTGAATAATAGTAATGTTGAATAGCTAATGGATACTGTGTATATGATAACAAAGCTGAATAATAGTAATGTTAAATAGGTAATGCAAAAAAGTCCATCTTTCTGGTGTTTCACCCGTTCAAAGCCAACCGACTGTTCTTGGACTGCTCTTTGCCAGTTTTACTAACTGAAAATTAACATTAATTTGTTAATTGACATCATAAAATGGTACTAACCGAAAATTAACATTAATTTGTTAATTGACATCATAAAAGAGAATGGACTACTAACCGAAAATTAACATTAATTTGTTAATTGACATCATAAAAGAACTAACCGAAAATTAACATTAATTTGTTAATTGACATTATAAAAGGGGGACGAACCTTTGTTAGTAAGATTGGTCTGTGCTTACAATTCACATTAATTGAATCTTTGCTCAATACTAACTGAAAAAGCAGTATCATTTTTATAAGTTGCACTAATCAAATATCGCATTATTCAAACTCACACTAATCGAGGCCTACCTGTATTTATATATATTTGAATAGGTTATATTACTTATTTCTCTTATGGCTAAAGTATACATTACTGTTATTGTAACTGGATATCTTAACAAATAAACAAAACTTGAAAGATTCAACTTTGTTCCTTCACCTTTTGGTAAATATTATATATTATCATCAATAATAATCGTAATTTAGAATAAAAATATAGATAATCATTATAACTAATAACAATTTTATTTTATAAATTGCATATGTCAAGGAGATGTGCCACATCTACCTTTTACTGTTTGCATGTAGATTGTTATGAAAATATCTATCAAAAATTTTCTTTTTTATTTTAAATTATAAATAGGCAAATATAGAACAAAATAGTTAAAGTTTATACAATTTAAAACTGATTATTTCTAAAAATGAGATTCTAAAACAATATTTCTATGCAACAGGAAATAACAAGTGCCTGGGCCAAAATATGAAAATGTTGAACAAAATATTAGTGATTTATACATATCTGATCCTTTTCTAAACATCTTAAGAGAAATTGGATTGTTATTACTTGCCCCACCCACTGTATAGCCCTGACATTGCACCTTCCGATTACCACCTGTTTGCTGCACTCAACTATCACCTGGCTGGCAAGGAGTTCAACAATGAAGCCGACTTGGAGGCCAGCCTGACCAACTTGTTCGAGTCACAGCTGTCAGAGTTTTATCAAGATGGCATCCATTCCTTGCATAAGCGTTGGCAGAAAGTGGTCAACAACAACTGTTGATTACATTGATGATTGAAGTCAATTCTATGCATAAAATTTTTTTGCTTAAATAAAATGCATCCAAAAGTGTGAGAACTTTCTGTTTAATCAGATATATGAAAGTATTTTGATCAGTATTTCTTCTCGTGGATCAACTATAACCGCTTCACTCATAATGTCACTCCCATCTCTAAGTGGAACAGACTATTGTAATATTATTATCCCTTTTAACTCTAAAAGATAGATTATGCATAGTTACCATCCAAGAATTTGTTTTTAACAATCATACAGGTCTAAAAAATTGGAGGAAATAAAATGATCATCACCTGATTATCCTTCAATACATAAGAAATAAATAAGATTTCACTTGATGCCCCAAAGGGATCATTCATGATACTGCATCTTTCGCTATGCTAGTACCACTCAAGAATCAGCACTATACCTTACATCTTGGTTTTGTTAAAACCAGAACTTCTTTAGCCAGGATAAGGAGCTCAAACATGAATTCCTTATCCTATTGCCTTCAAAAAATAATAATACTCAAAAGCCCTTTAGCAGTGAAAAGACTTCTCTATAACAACCATATGGAGTTTGAATTATAGAGAGGACACTGATTCCTGATATAACAAAGTTCTTTATTAAAGTGAAATTATGATTTTGAAATGTTATGTCATAACACACATAATCTATACCAGTCAAATTATCCTTAGTATTCTATTTTGGAATTAAATTGTAGTGAGGACACTGATTCCTGATATAACAAAGTTCTTTATTAAAGTGAAATTATGATTTTGAAGTGTTATGTCATAACACACATAATCTGTACCAGTCAAATTATCCTTAGTATTCTATTTTGGAATTAAATTGTAATTTAAACATAATTTATTATTAATAAAAATACTGTATTAAAATTCAGCTAAGAGGGTATCATGTATTAATTTAATAATTGAATTTTAATTTTTGATTAAACTCCTGAAAAAGAAATGTGCGTTGACCCAAAATTGAACAAGGAACATCAATTCAGTAACTCAAAGTTCCTAGTTTGACTCTGGACCAAGGCAAATTATTTGCTATTATTTGTTTAAACAAAAAATCTATAATTTATTTCTTAATAAATTTTTTTACGTATTGGCTCCTCAAATTCTTTTAGTAAAAAGTTTTGTAATTCAGATGCCTTATTACCTTAATTTTGATAGTAAACTTGAAGTAAAGATAGATATATTCTGTACTTTAGTCTTATTACAAATTAAATGATAAGGCTAATTGATCAATTTTATGATTTTCTTGTTTATTCTCTTCACTGATTATATCAGATATATTTTCATAAAAATTTTCTGTTATAAACTGTGGACTTTATATTAAGACTAAATTCACTTCCGCATTCTGTAGAAATCGGGATCAAATCCAGAATTTTGCATAGACTGGATAATACAAATATCCATAATCTACTTGCAAAAGCGTTTGAAAAGTATAGTTGCAAAGTCGTGAATTTGAACAATAATTATAAACTAAGCCTAATAGTTAACGACTGCAAATTCCAGAGTTTGGCCTGAGCTCAGGCCTTAAACTAAAGTCTAAACTTAAAACTAATTAACTTCAAAAACAATCTAACAACTATTAACGTTAATCGGCAAACAAAACCGGGGAAACAGCACTTACAACTAAAAGTACCAATTAAGTGTTAGATTGAAAACAACAATGATCTTAGAAACTTATGCTAATAAATTGAATAAATTCTCAAACAAGTTAATAAAAACTATATAAAATTTATTAGACTCAAAACACTTACAAAAGTGTTAATAAATGCTTTATTGAAACTATAATAAAGCAACAATCAATTAATCAACAAAACTACAGTCAAACCTCTTTAAGCTGCCAATCTATAAACTGCCACCCTCGTTATTTGCCTGATGAAAGCCAATAGGAGCATTTGGCAATTCAGATCAATCTGACTAGTATCTGAATAAATCACGTGACTTCTGAGTTTTGTCTGTAGTAGACAAATCAGTTGTTTAAACCGCCAAAACAATCGAATGGCAAGGTCAACCAACACAAATAGAAACATTAGAGAAGATGACAATTAAGTAATTTATCTATTAACATTTATTAGACTGTAATCTCGACCCTGTGACTAATCACATCCCTGTTTTCAAAATGAGCTATTCCAAAACTTTAAACGGATTTTTACAAAATAACCGTTTAAAATAGGAGAAGACTGGAGAGCCATAACCTCAACCTTGCGGAAGAAGAAGAACAGTTTAAACCATTTTTTTATAAATCAACTGTTGTGAGTATCGTTGCTGTTTTTTACTCGGAAAAATGTCAAAACCGACATTAGATGTTCACGAAAAGATTTTAATTTGTGAATATAAAAATAAAAATCCTTCTGCTACTCAGCCATTTATTTCTGATCACCTTTAATTAAATGAAACAATGTCATTCTAGTCTATACATGTTTTCTCACATGTTACCATTAACCCTCCATAAACCGCCACCCTCCTTTACTGCCAGAGAGGACCTTCGAACCGATGATGGCGGCTTAAAGAGGTTTGACTGTAGTTTAATCCAACTCAAATATTAACAAGCAATTATTCACAAAAAGGAAACCTTAAATACAGGAATACCCCAGCGTTACGTCACCTTCGGTTCCAGACGGGTGCCGTAAACTGAAAATGTCCGTAAATCGAAGCATTCCATTTTTTCACTTATCAATGTATTTACATGCAATGTCAGTTATGTAATAATTATTTATTAGTTTCTTTATCCATAACTGACATAAAGAAACAGTAAAAATTTACAGAAAGTGATATACTGTACTTATCCACATGTGCCGACTAATAATTCAAACATGGCGGCAAGAAATATCTAGACGACCCCTGGAGGTGAGAGTTGGAATACTTTTTCTCCCAGAAAATTATGTAAATTTGCAATTAACCAATAACGGCTCGATACGATGATATTACATGATATTAATAGTTTTTTAAGTTTAGTTGTTTATTTTTTAATTATTGGCAAACCCGGCATAGTAATAAAACAGCCTGATGATCGACGAATGCTGAAAACATTTGATCGTATGACTGATGGCTGTGCATACGATTCCTCACATAAGGTGGCTCCTAAATGGTCAATAATATTGCAAAATATTATTGACCGTCTAGGCTTAGTATTGAAACATGATTGAGGAAAAGATTGAACGAGTTTAAATTTTATTGCACCATATTTTCATTGAACCGTATAGGATTAATATTGCGCAATATTGTTTAGTCAACGTTTA
Organism: Olivierus martensii; assembly: GCA_000484575.1. Classification (NCBI taxonomy): domain Eukaryota; kingdom Metazoa; phylum Arthropoda; class Arachnida; order Scorpiones; family Buthidae; genus Olivierus; species Olivierus martensii. The sequence goes on along the minus strand of AYEL01073447.1, from coordinate 7,642 downwards.
GCATTCGAAGAACAAAGGCATTCGCATATATCGACGCCGCTTGTGAGCCGTCATTATTATTGCGCAATAAATATTGATCGTTTGGGTTCGAGGAGTCATACAATAATATTGCACAATAAATGTATTGTGCAATATTATTGACCTTCTAGGGAGCCGTCTTACTTTCTTAATATTGAACTGTAATAGCAGATAATATTATTTGTATTTAATCACACCAAAACAATAAACTGTTTAATATATCAGCAAGATGGCCACAGTGGAAGCGTGCTGTGCTCTCTGAAGAATCCCATGTCCGTAATTCCGAATCACGCGACGTAAATTCGGGGAATGATGGAAATTCAGAATGTACGTAAGTCCGAAGCGCCGTAACTCGGAGTATTCCTGTAATACTTAATACTACTACCTCCACCACTGATACAAACTTCAAATAATTGTCGATCTTTACAAGAAACTCAAATGTCACTTAGCCAACCTTATGTTGATACAACACCTGAGTCGTCAGTTTCGTCGGCTTTTCTATCCAAGTGATGTACAGTCCCGTGTAGCTTCATTTACATAAATATATGTAACAAGTTTAAATTTATTAGCTTAGAGTTATTCATTCATGCCATCCTCTTTACAATTCATTTATATACCGAACAAAACATCGATACGGATCATTCTTATATTCTCATATCGGATCAGTGGTAAAATTAGTTAGATTAGATGATGACGTCATTACCTGGGACAGCTCTTCCAGAGGACAGTTCCCAATTCTGTGATTGCTAACTACGATGGAGAAGGTGGAAGTAAGTTAACTCATAAACTAAAATATAATACGTTAGATAATAAGAAAATAACAATAAATAATAAAGTGCATAATAAAATAAAGTAGAACAGGTCAGAGTTAACTTCCTCACATAGTAAGTATATTAAGCTATTTAACTTTATAAAACAATGATTGCAGATTATTCCAGATGCATAATATATATTATATATATATATGCAAGTTTGAACTATGATGGCATTTTTTTCTTCTTATTGGAAAATGATAAATGTAATTAATTCATATTTGAATATATTTTTGATGAATCATCAAATTTTAAACTTGTCAATCAATGAACTATTATTATATAATATAAAATTAATCATTATTTATTAAAATAAACTATTTTTGAAATCCAGATTATAAAATGATTTATTTGTGTTTCAGTTCACTTTCTTTGAAGGATCCAAGAATGTTAACTACACTCAGTGTTTTACTTGGTATTGATTTTGAAAAATCAGAAGATGGTGGAGGTGATGCATCAATGGATGAATCAAGTGATATTCAGAATGAGAATTTGTCTAATTTAAAATCTGATAATTTAGAAAAACCTCAAGAAATGGAGACAGATATTTCTGAAGAAAAAAAAAAAGTAAATTTGTTTTCTATCTGAATTTTATATTTTTTCATATCTTTAATATATTGTGAAGTTTTATACTTTTTCAGTGTATTTTTATTAACACAGATTCATTCCCTAGAATTAAATTAATTTTTGTATAAATTTATATTTTATCATAACTCATGAAATTTTAATTAAGACAATCAAATTTTGTTAGTGGATCTGCTGCTCTCTCAATTGAATATGTTAAAATATAGTTGAAAGTTTTATAAAATCTGTTTCTTTTATCTACTCTTCAAATAATTTCTTAATTAAATTCAAACAGTTTAGGTAGAACAAAATAAATTATTACATAAATAAAATCTGATAGCTTACATGTACAATATCCATTTGTGAGGAAGTTAACTTTGACCTGTCCTAATTTTATTTTATTATGCACTCTATTATTTATTGTTAGTTTCCTATTATTTTACGCATTATATTTTAGTTTAAAAGTTAACTTACTTCCCACGTTCTCCGCCTTATTATATTTTAGTTTAAAAGTTAACTTACTTCCCACATTCTCCGCCTCCGTCGTTAGCAAGCACGTGATACGGAATCGGAACCCATCCTCCGGAAGAGCTATCCCGATTAATGATGTCATCTTATCTAAATAATATTACCACTGGTCCGATATGCGAATGTAAGAATGATCCGTATCGAAGTATTGTTCAGTAGATAAATTAAGTGTAAAGAGGATGACATGAATGACTTACTCTGTAAGCTAACAACTTTAAAACTTGTTACGTCTAAGTATGCAAATGAGCGAACTGTGGGATTGTAAGTCACCCTATAAAAGATCGACACAATCGACAAGTTTTTTGAGGTGTTGTCTTGACGTAAAATTGGTGAAAGTGACATTTGAGTTTCTTGTAAAGATCGACGATTGTTTGAAGTTTGTATTGGAAGTGGAGGTAGTAGAAATTAAATAGTATTTAAGGTTCTTTTTTTGTGAATAATTGGATTGTCGATAATTGAGTTAGATTAAACAAGTTTTGTTGATTATTTGATTGTTGCTTTATTAGAGTTTCAGTAAAGCATTTATTAACACTTTTGTAAGTGTTTTTGAGTCTAATAAATTTTATATTTTTCGCTGTCTAACTTGTTTTAAGAATTTCTTCAATTTATTAGTGTAAGTTTCTAACATCGTTTGTTGTTTTCAATCTAACACTTATTCGTCACTTCTAGTTGTAAGTTCAGCTTTTGTTTTGCTGGTTTATGTTAATAGCTATTAGATTGTTTTTGAAGTTAATTATATTTAAGTTTAAAATTAGTTTAAGACCTGAGCTCAGGCCGAACTCTGGGATTGCAGAGTCGCTAGAACCGTTAGGTTTAGCTTATAATTAAATAGTTCTAACCTGCGACTTTGCACATTATGATACAAAACATTTTCGGCTCCATTGAGGTACAGCTCCGGCCAAAATGTTTGTCACCTCACCGAATACGTTCGGCTTCCTTACAATACTCGGCTTCAGCATGCATTAGTTTCCTCGGTAACGTAGGCACTAATGTGCTGGCGGAGGGATCGTCCATTATGTAGTTCGCTAGCAACGAGGGGTAGGGTTCTGATAGCGGCGAGAGAACTGTGACGTGTTTAAAATGAATATTAAAGTTTTCATAGAAAACGAATGGCGGACTAATATTATGGCTTTCGTAATAGATAATAAAAAACTATGTGCGATAGGTGGAAGTGATAATTTTTCCTGAAATACTAATCGAGATGCAGGGATGAGAATGACGTAGTCAAACGTCATCCTCATCTCTGCATCTCGATACTGAAGACAATGCCTCGTGCCATCACGAAAGAAATTAGAGATTTGGTAATCCACCATAGAGAAAATGGTGTTTCGGTGAATGAAATTGCTGAAATGTTGGACATCAGTAGGAGAACAGTTATTAGGATATGCAAATGTCCAGCAGAAAGAGGCACGTTGTTGCCATTTAAATCAACAGGCAGACCCAGAGTTTTTCTCTATGGTGGATCGATGAATAAATTTATATTGAAAAAGCATTTATTGCCAACTTGTTTCTATGTTATTATTTATACATTGTTAAAATTACACATTACAAACTAATCGTTTGAGATTTACATATATAATTCGATAGTTGTATTTGGGTGGGGATATTATATTCAACTGTCTGCAACGATAAGCGAATATAGCAAATTCGAAATCCGTTTATATACAACGAAACATTGTGAACATACGTAGGAATATATTCATAATCGTCGCGTTGAACGTTATAAGTGGAATGAAATGCCATCGTTCAGTTTCTTCCTGTTGTATCCCAGAAAACACTAAAAGATATTAAGCACGCAACGCGTCCCTCTCTCGTCAGGGACTATGCAAGGAGGGATGTCATCCATATATACCGCATACTCACTCAATATAAGTTTATTTTACATGTTTGCTTCAAGAACTTCATCAACAATTTAATAACCTGTCTTTATTGGGATTTCCTGCACGAGTTCGTTAAGCAGCCAGAAGGCAGCATTGCGGGCTGCTTAGCATCAGTATATTTCATCCTAAATTTTTTGCGGATCTGTCTTTACGAATCCATTGGAAACTGTAGGACGTATAGAAGAGACACTTAGCAATAGCTAGGGACGGGTTCGGCCCACTTAACCAATACAGATATGAATCGGGCGACCTGTTAACTATTCAAATGCTCCGGGTGGCACTAGCAAACCGTTGTAATTAATTAAAAACACAAATATCAAGTTTTGTAATGGTCAATACGGGTAAAATTTCGACATAATAAAATGTTTAAAATGATTATTGATTGAATGATATAAATATTATTGATTAATAATAATCAGATTTTTTAATCTTTGAAATCCTCCAACGTATTGAACGCTAGACAACAATATTGGAGACTCCCTTATTCGAAAGGAAAAATTATGAATGTTTGTCAAACTGACACTTAAGTAGCAGGGACATAATTGTGTGTGTGTTTGAATTTCGCGAGAAATGATCATCTTTCCAATTATTACAGTTATAAATTATCATATTTCTTTTTTATACAAAATAACTAAAACATTTGTAATGATATACTTGTATTTAAACTGTTTTCAAATATTACTTTCTTAATAATTACGTTTGGTTTCAAACCATCTGTTACCTTATTATAAAAAAGTAATGCTGCGAGTGATAATACTTTAGAGCGATCAGTCTTGCCAATTTACCTCCCATGCTTTGCGTAACCCACCTCCCCTACATTGAATGCGTATGGGACACGTCTAACGCACTCAATGTAGGCAGCACGGTATGTGGATTGGAAACTGTAGCCGATCATGATTTCCGGTTTCCAGCGCCTAGTTGAAAGTGACAAACATTTTGGCCAGAGCTGTACCTTCAGCATATACTGAAGGTTAAATTACAATCTACTAATATCAAAGAATTCCAGTTCCAGAATGCTTGGAATTCTCCATTAATATTGGAGTAATTTCTTCTCATGCAATATTAATATTTGCTGTTGCCATCCTGATGCTGTTTTTCTTTCCAAGACCTGCAATTGTTAGGCATTCTCCTTTACAAGAAAATATACCTTTTCAAAGTATATTATCTGAAACTTGCCCTAGGATACTTATAAGGAATTATTATCAAGTAAACATTTGCTATATACAAATAATGAAAAATTATATAAAATAGAGGATGAGATATCTTAATTACATGCTCTTATCTACATATCTTTCACAATATTAAGTTGTTTTAAATATGCTACCAGATCATATATGGGATACTTTCAGCAGCTAATATTTCAAAGCCCATCAAGGTTGCCCAGCATCCATGATGAATTGGAAAGTTGAAGGTTAGAGGCAGTTAAATGAGCTGGGCTTAGATTCCTCTTGAAAAATGTGAGATGGACCCAGAATTGAGTGATAATTCTTGAATGTGATAAATAACTTCTTTATCACACAGCCATTTGGCTGACACAAGAGAAACAATTGCTAACAATTAATGTTACTTAGAAATTTGGATAATATAAGTTGAAAAATAGTTCAAATTGATCAATAATGTTAAATCTGGAATTTGCATAAATTGAAATCACATAAGTCAGAGATTTAATGTATAAAAATGATAAATGTAATGCAATGTCTTCACTATTTCCAGTTAAATTCTCATCTCAGTATTGCAAACTTCTTTTTAAAATATCTATCAATTCTCAACCAAGTAATAATTTGTTTTTACATTTTATTCCTGAAGATGTTAACTATTAATTTTCATTTGATAAAGATACTTTGATAGTTTTGCACAATTCTCCATTCTCAGAGCTATTTGGTTTGTTTTCTGTAAGAATAATAAATGTGCAGATTGAGAACATTTTATGTTAATTAAAAGTATTTTTCTTCTCTTTGAGCTTATGATTATTCAATAATAAATGATTTTAATAAATATATATACTTATTTGTGATACAGTAAAACCAGATTTAACTTTTTAATATTTGTTTCACTTATAAAACAAGCATATAAAGTTTTCCATTGCTGTTATAGAGATCTGTAAAGAAAAATTTGTTTAGTTATAGGCAATCCCCAATATACATAAATCTGTGCTTATGTAAGATTTAGTTAATGAGCCTGACCTGAATCTAGCCCCTCCTAAAAAATAGGAGATATGGGGCTTGGAATTGAATTTAGATACTCTAAGATAAAAAACAAAAGAAACTGCTCTTAAAGGCTATTAACTCAAAAGTCTAATAAACATAAGCACTTAATAAGCAGTTTTATTTTAAGTTGATTACTTCTGGACTGCTTATTAAGTGCTTATGTTTATTAGACTTTTGAGATACTCTAAGATGGTAAATGAACTGCTTTTACCACACAATTTTTGTGATTATTCTTTAATATAAATATTTTTAATGTTATGTCTTTGTGATTTACTAGTACTAAATAATGTATGCTCAGACATGGTTTGCATTATGTAAGATTTTGCAGAACAATCCACTTATGTAAATTGAGGACTGCCTATACTTGACAGGTAGATCTTTATTCACACACATTCATCATAGACAATATCTTGGATTATCAATTATAAGTTATATAATAAAATAAATGTTTACAATCATGTAGTTAAAATGGAAGGAAAAACATATTCCTCAACATTCATCTGAGTATAGGTTAAAATTAGCTTGAGGCTTTAAAAAATATACAATATTTCCATATTGAATAGGAAAAGTATAATTTTGTTATAATTATCCAACATTATGACAGTGATTCATTTTTTTTAATTTATAAACATTAATTTTTTATCTTTACTTATATACAGTTCAAATAATTATTTCATTACTATAAAATATTGGAAGTTATCATAAATGTTATTATTCCTACAGTATATTTTCATAGAAAGTTCAGTTTATAATATAAACAATTATGGAGCTTACCTGTTTGAGCAAAAATTCCATATCAATGCAATATCATTTGGTAGGAGATAAAACATTTGGATTGATAAAAAAATGTTATGTCCTTATAGTGGTAATCATTAAATATGGAAAAAATAAGTATAGTTTATAAAGAGCTTTTTGTTATGAGGAATGCCCTTCAGTATTTTACTTAATAAATGGCAAATTTTCCATATACCACTAAACATAAAAATAGATATGGCAGTATATATTATTAAAAATTGCTACATTTTACATAATTATGTTAGAAAAGATATGGCTGCAAATATAAAGATACCATAGTAACCACAACAAATTTAATAAACACTGCTTAACCTCTTCTAATAACTCTTATAACTAATAGCACTTACTGCGGTTGAGTTACTACTTCTTTTCTAGGTACTTTTCACTTGTACTGCTAACGATTTCGGTCCCTCCGACCTTCATCAGGCTGTGTTTTTTAAATATCGTTGATTCGAACTCTTTGAATAGTTCTTGCACAGATTTAAAGTTGAACTGAAAAAATATTGAAGCTTCTAGAACATCGTCTCTAATTAAGCATTCACTAGGTAACTGATGTGTTGGTCGATGACGTAATAAATTTTAGCATGACGTAGCAGCTTTAAAAAACTTAAAAAATTGCAATAAATTTAAGAAAGGTTAGAGTTGAAATCATATACTAACTCCGTCATCTTCTCTCATTTTGTTGTAGTGCATATTTCCAGGCTGCTGGGAGGTCTGCTGTCCTATCGTTCAACAAGTTTTCATGTCTCCTTCTTTTAAAAATCTCTAGTGTTTCAGCTGTATACGCCTGGTTCTTATTTTTTATTTGCTTAATAACTCTGGCTTCCTCCCATCTTAC
>AYEL01073444.1:0-40129 GCA_000484575.1 Olivierus martensii | reverse complement strand
ATGTAAAATTCAGAACTCAAATTATTAGTTTTAAAAAGAATATTTATTTATTTTTATTTATGTATTAATACATTAGATATATTTTGTACCTATTTTGCTAATACAGTATATAGTATGGTGATGTTATCAATTCATTGAATAATATCTTAATATTATCACAAAAGTGGCTACACACAATAGCGATATTGACAAGAACGTGTGCAGATAAATTGGCATTACTTTCTTGTCCCGTGTGATGGTGAGAGGAATATGTTTGTGCAAGAATCAACATATGTTTGTGCAAGAATCAATTTTGGTTCCGTGTGATGGTGAGAGGAATATGTTTGTGCAAGAATCAATCTTGTTTTGACAAGAATGTGTGCAAATAAATTGGCGCAACCATTATTCTTGTCATATATGATGGTGAGAGGAATATGTTTGTGCAAGAATCAATCTTGCTTGAACTTGTGTTTATCATCATTTATGTGATTTTATGTCAAAGTAGATTATTAATTATTAATAGATTAGCTAATGTTATCATCAATAATTTCATTACATAATTATATAATGGTGCCATAAAGTAAAATTTGGCCTTAGGTACATTTCAATTTTTATACGGCCCGCTTCATCCTGAAGATTGTTAATCCGGCCCTTGGCAGAAAATAATTGCCCACCCCTGATATACAGTAATATTGTCTTTCAACAATATATTCATTATATGGGAAATTCAACAGATTGGCCGAATAAATTCCATCAGCTTTCCAATCAGTTCACCCATGATCGATTTACGAAACATCTTTTAAATAATTTAAATGAAGATTCCATGCTGGGCTCATCGATTTCCTTCCTTTCAAGTTTATTTTAAATGGTTCATTCTAGTTAACAATATTAATATATTATTAGAAAGTTTGATATCTGTTAATGTTAACGTTTGTTTCGTTAGGTTATGATGTATTCTACCCTATATAATTTAAAAAGTTTTTAAATAAAATAATAAAACTGTATAATTTTTCTGTATTTTTTATATATTTATATATAGTTTTATTTATGTTTTAATATTAATCATATGTGTAAATAATTAAAAGTAAAAAAATAATTTTAAATAATAATGTTTAGAGCTTTGTTTTTTTGTGTGCATTTTGTGAGTGTAACAGGATGGTTTTAAAGTTCTTAATTTTATTTTAATTCATTATTATGCTATTTATTAAAAAAAAAATTTCTTTTACTTAAAATATCTATGAAAGGGAAGGTAATACTATTCTATATCACGTGACCAGAAAATATACGTCAAAAAGTGAAGTATATGCCAATCACTTCTAATCACGTGACATTTCCTGTCTTCATCTAGAAAATCATCCATGTTGAGAAATAATCCACTCAATATTGTTGAAGTATGAATTGTAGATAAATAAAATTGAAAAGGTCTGATGTAAATCAATACAGAGTGCATTCATTGTTTTGTAAGTATAAATATTTTTGCAAATTATTGCTTATTTTCATTGGAATAAAATCCAATGTTCACCCATTGTAAACAGATTAATTACTTGAAAATATTTTGGCTTTCTTGCCTCAAAAATTTTCTTATGGAGTCTGGCCCACTCCATCATTTTCTATATTCTATATTACTACTGAATCTAACACATGATGTAGGCAGCTTGTAATTGGGCTTTGAATGAATCTCACCATTCAGTAATTAGATAATAGATGAAATTATTTATTAAAAATAATTTTCATAATAATTATTTTTGTTACAAAGTAATGGCACTCATGAACTTACATATACAAATATAACTTTTTTAATTATTCCAAATTTTATGATTATATATTATTTTCTTTGTAAGTTATTTTCTTTGCTTAGTTAAATATTAGCAGGAATGAAAGCTACATATTCTTCACTATAAAGAATTACAGTATTTATTATGGCATAAATAAAAACAGCATTTATTAAACTACTATAATTTAAAATAATTTTACTATATTATTTCTAAAAATATGTTGAATATCTTGAGTTTTGGTCATTGGGAAATAATAAATATTGTATGTATACTCAATATACAGTATATATTTTCATTTATAGTATATACTTGTGTGTTTATGAGAAATTGCATTCAGAGTTATAACAGATTCAAATTATGGCCAAAAATTTTTACATGTTTGATAGATATAGGGGTTATTTATTTCTAACAAGGATGTCATAAATTAATAATTCCTGTATATATAACAGCATGTCAATTATATGATAATTTATTACACTGTAATTATGATAATCATTTTTGATTGTTATAATTACTTATGTACTGTAAAATAGATAATAGTGTTTTGTATTTTGGCTAGTGAAGCTGTCAAATGTTATCTTTCATCTTTTTTCTTAAATTAGACTTAATTTGTTTATATTTGTTTAATTTGAATAGTATTGTTGAAAATTTTGTGAAAATGAGTCAAGCATCTGCAGGCCTAGAATGGCAAACAAGGAACATGAGAAGATGAAATCAATATTTGAGTGATCACTCATTGTCATAATTTCACTGCCAATATTATAAAATGGCAAGTTCCTTCTTCAGAAGGGCTAACAAGATGAGTTGATAAAATATATAAATCTAAATCTGTCACATGAAATCTCTGAGAAGTGAAAAGCTATTAATACTGTAATAGGAGATGATGATTTCAGATCTTGAGTCCTGAACTGACAAAAATAATGCCTAGAAGTCAGAAGTAACAATTGGGCTGTAGGAGATGATGATTTCAGATCTTGAGTCCTGAACTGACAAAAATAATGCCTAGAAGTCAGAAGTAACAATTGGGCTGTAGGAGATGATGATTTCAGATCTTGAGTCCTGAACTGACAAAAAATAATGCCTAGAAGTCAGAAGTAACAATTGGCAAGAAAATAAGATATGACCTCCTATTGCAATTTGTTAAAAGACCTGAAAACTTTCTGAAATTTATGTTCACACTTCAGCAACCACTTTTTCTCAAAGCAGGTTTGAGTCTTTTGTCAGATAAACTCTCTATAAACCATTCCTTTCTGACAGAAAATAATATAAAAACCTCTAAGAACACAGATAAAAGGATATTTTTATTAATGATAGATTATTTTATCACTTATTATGAAGGTATCTTTCATTTTTAAGATTATGATGACTTTGAAAACTATTCATTAGATGAAAATTTGTAAATAAGAAACTCATCCCCAATAATTTCAATATAAAAAAATTTTAATTGGTTCTTGATATATCAAAAAGTCTCTGCCATTTTATCTACTAATGTTAATACTACATAGCATTCATAGCATAGTGTATTATAGCATTCCAAATGCAACTTAAAAATAAAATTCAAATTATAAAAAAAAAAACATACCTGTTTTCAGTTTAGTAATTTTGAAAATTGCACTGGGTTTCTGATTAGATATATAGCCAAGAAATTGCCAAGTGGGAGGAGCTACAGGATTTGGCCAGCTAAAATATACTAAAAAGAATTTTTTTTCTATAAATATCAAAATCTGATTAAAAAAATTTTTTATATTTTACTCTTCATTACAATTAATTATTCAAAATGAAAATATAATAAAATAAAAAAAGATTGATGCATTCAAAAACTAATGCCTTCTAGCCTAAATCTATAATTTCAAATGAAGAAATGAAGTGAAATAAAACTCAAGAAAAGCTTAAACATTCAACTTTATTTAAAATAATAATATATCAAAATGAATCATTTTGCAATTTGACACAGCATCTTCAATGCTGAACAAGTTTTTGGAGCATTCACTATAAAAAATCATCAGGTTTCTTTCAGAGCCATTGCTTTGTTGCAGACTGAACTTCATCAGAGGTGAAATGAAACCTTTAAATGTTTCTTGAACTTCAAATAACCAGAAGCTTGATGGAGCTAAGTCAAAGCTGCTCCATCAGGCTTCTGGTTATTTGAAGCTCCAAACATTTCAAAATCTAGAAGATTTAACATTGAAAAAGGAGAGCATTAACATAGGATCTGATAATGTCATGTTGCAAAATCATTGGTTTTTGACACTTGAGTATGACTGATTCTTTGTTTTAATCCTCTTAAAGTTTCTGCATAAGCCACACAGTTTATTGTAACTTATGAGGAAACTTTAAATGCAAGAATTCTGTGTGAATGAAATCTTCCATTATCTCTTGATCTTATAATCCAATGACAAACAATATTTAATATTTATTGTTTATAGTGAGGATATTATTGATAATCTTTTATGAATTTAAAGAGTTTGATTTTCCTTAGTTAAAAATTCAATAACCACTCACTGTTTCAGAAGTAAATACATACTTAAAAAGAAATATCCATTTCAAAAGCAATATTTTTAAAGATATTGGACATAGAAAATAGTTGCTCACACCAAATTGTTGAATAAATAACATACATTTTAATATATATTTTATTTATCTGTGGCATCTCTATCAGGAAATATGTGCAAGGAGGCATTATTTTCTGAACATATTAAATAGATATTTTATCATCATCATAAGAAAAAAAATTGAATACATTATATATAACAAATATAAATTTACTATATTAATATTTCATTTATATAAATTATTGTTGAAAAAGTTTAAATTTTCTTTAAAATGTTTGTTTACTCAATTTTACTTTTAATTAATCTAATGGAATGCATTTTAATAAATACCAAGTAATGTTCATTATCAATCAAAGTACATCAAAAATACAGTATACAACAGTATCAGTACACTTTTGTATACTGTAAAAAAAAACAAATATATCAAAACATTTTGATATATTTGGTTTTTTTTTTTTTTTTTTATTAAAAGCATATACTGTATTGCTCTTTTTATTGTTTTTTTTTTTTTTTTTTGTTATTAAAAGCATATACTGTATTGCTCTTTTTGTTTGGAGCAAATAAATAAAATGATTAATTATAAAGAAAAACAAACTCAGTATCATCTAATTTCAGAACATAATGAATTATTATACCTTGTTCATAAAAAATATAGTGTCTTATGATTATGTAGATGAAAAAACAAATTTAAAAATTTAAAGCTATATCCTATATTATAAATACTATAGTTCTATGGAATTCTTTAATAAAAATATAAAGATATTAAAATCTAATGAAAATCACATAACTCTTTCAATGATGACCAAAATCTAGAATATATTATTATTAATGATATGATTATCTTATTTGATGTTACTAGCATCAGTATGTGCAGGTTTTTAACATTCATATTTTTAAATGGAGATCCAGTAATATTGCAATTATTGTTTCAAATAATAAACATAAATTCAAGGAGATGTATATCATAAGATTAAAATACATTAATAGCCTTTCTTGTAGTACAGGATTTTTTTGTACATCTTCTACATCGCAATGTATTAACAATTATCAAAAATTAAAACCCGAATAACACAAGCAGTAAAATTAAAATAAGGCAAAATAAAACAGTCAACCATGGTATTTAAAATGCATTTCGGCACAGCGCCCTCTTCAGTTATAACCAATGTTAACTGCAAAAATTTACATAAAAAATTCTTTTAAAAAAACAAGAACAACTTATTTAACATATTTTAACTTAAAAGAACCTTTAAATTTACCTTTAACTAAGATTAATTGCTTGTGTTATTCGGGTTTTAATTTTTGATAATTGTTAATACATTGCGATGTAAAAGATGTACAAAAAAAGCCTGTACTACAAGAAAGGCTATTAATGTATTTTAATCTTACAATATACATCTCCTTGAATTTATGTTTATTACTAAATAATTGTAAAAAAAAAATATGCAAAAAGAAATCACAATTGTCTAAATATTTTTATTAATTAAATGTTTAGTTAAAGGTAAATTTAAAGGTTTTTTAAGTTAAAATATGTTAAATAATTTCTTCTTGTTTTTTTAAAAGAATTTTTTATGTAAATTTTTGCAATTAACATTGGTTATAACTGAAATATTTAGACAATTGTGATTTCTGTTGCATATTCCTTTTTTACAATTATTAACATTGGTTATAACTGAAGACGGCACTGTGCCGAAATGCATTTTAAATGCCATGGTCACCTTTTTTACAATTATTAACATTGGTTATAACTGAAGAGGGCACTGTGCCGAAATGCATTTTAAATGCCATGGTTGACTGTTTTATTTTGCCTTATTTTAATTTTATTGCTTTTGTTATTCGGGTTTTAATTTTTGATAATTGTTAATATGTTAACAAAAAAAGCCTGTACTACAAGAAAGGCTATTAATGTATTTTAATCTATTGTTTCAAATATTTGCAGTGTTTATGTTATCAACATTAAAAGAAAAAGCATGGATTATTAGTTTTTAGCATCTTTTATTAAGATTTTTTTTTAGATTTAATTGTAATATGCTGTCATATATCAGATGTGCAACGATCACCCATTTTATATGCATTATTTATCCCGATTACCGCGGATTCGATTATTGCTGTATTTTTCGTGGCCACAATAACCGCGATAATCGAGGTATTCCTGTATTTCTAGAGTTCAATATTGTATGTCAGACCACTGAGGTCACGTGATATCCTTGCTAACGGTTCGTGCGGAGGCCTGTCTTTCTCGTTGGCCACGTAAACCTCATGCGTGTCGTCATATACGTCATTGCTAACTACTTTCGAATTTTTACCTATAATTTACAATTTTTTAAACTTTTACCGGTAGAAATCACTTTTATAATTTCATTTTCATACATTAGCGATTATTTTAGCGAATAAATTAATTACAACTGTAACGAAAGCAATAAAACGCGATAAAAATTATTATTATTTAGTCTATAATGTAACACAACCAAATTACTCAAGTCAGAAAAGTTATGTAAATAAACATTATTTATTCTTAAAATATGAGACATTCGAAATGACATCCAATATTATAAACAGAGAATTGTTATATGTCATACATATGCACTTGTTATACATACATACATATGTCATACATACGCACTTGTTATATGTCATACATTCAAATCAAAAACAGAAAAGATTAAAATAAACAAAAATAGTTTTATTTAACTTATTTAAGATAAAATACATTTAAAAATATATAAGTTAATGTGTAAGTAAAGAAAATACTTTTTAAAGCTCTTATTTACAAAGATGGATTAATATTTGTATAACTGCAGAGATGCTTCATAATTCCTGTTTTATTTTCCGGTTTTTGGAGATGTTTGCCAAAGAAACATTATCTTTAGCCTACACAAATAATACATTAAAATCATTATATGATTTACTTTATTAATTTCTTTACTATAGCAAAATGTAAACCAAAACTTACAGCTGATTCTGGAACATTATTTATATTTAGCACATCACCAATACTTCTTTGAGTATGTGTGGCTGTTTCATTATTGGAATCAATTTCATTACAAGATTGTGGCAATTCAGTATCATTCATATCCAATAATGCTTCTATATTGCTTAATTGCTGACTCAAATGTATTAGCACTTGTTATATGTCATACATTCAAATCAAAAACAGAAAAGATTAAAACAGACAAAAATAGTTTTATTTAACTTATTTAAGATAAAATACACATTTACTTATATGTATTTTAATGTAAGTAAAGAAAATACTTTTTAAAGCTCTTATTTACAAGGATGGATTAATATTTGTATAACTGCAGAGATGCTTCATAATGCCTATGTTTTATTTTCTGGTTTTTGGAGATGTTTGCCAGAGAAACATTATCTTTATCCTACACAAATAATACATTAAAATCATTATATGATTTACTTTATTAATTTCTTTACTATAGCAAAATGTAAACCAAAACTTACAGCTGATTCTGAAACATTATTTATATTTAGCACATCACCAATACTTCTTTGAGTATGTATGGCTGTTTCATTATTGGAATCCATTTCATTACAAGATTGTGCCAATTCAGTATCATTTATACCCAATAATGCATCTATATTGCTTAATTGCTGACTCTAAAACAAAAAATACAAATATATTAACATTTAATTTATTTCTAAATATAGTAGTTTGATTTCAATTTTTTTTCAATCTAAAAATTAATATTTTCCTATTTATACTAGGCTATTCATAATGCTTATAACTTTCTGTAATTTTAAATTTGCATTTATATGCTTATAGATTAACTACCGTAATTAAACTTAAAAAGGAAAAAAGAATTTACAAAAAGTGAATCAAACTTACATTTCTTTTCTCAACGGAAAACGAAACAGCGGCAGACTATTATTACCACAAATAATACATGGAATCCTCTTATCTGTGCTCTTTGTATTCATTATTTTATAACTGGCTATTGCAGAACAAAATCTAATAAACTTACAAGAAATTAAATATGGCGCCAGCTATATTTAATTTCTTGGTCAAATGGTTTGTTGAACCAACGCCACCTAGCACGGTTCTAGGTGGCGTTGGTTCAACAAACCATTTGACGAGTCATGACGTCATTTCTCAGTATACTATATACACGGATACGAAACTCTCATAGACCACCATTAAACTCGTTTTACTAGCGCCATCTCTTGGTTGCGTGAATTCATGTCTCCCGCGAAAGCTCTCTTCCAGGAAAAAATTCATACGTACGCCTTATCCCAGGTCAACTTATTCATGTTTTTCTCGATCATGACAATTAATATATATATAACTGGCTATTGCAGAACAAAATCTAATAAACTTACAAGAAATTAAATATGGCGCCAGCTTTCCAACGGTTCTAGGTGGCGTTGGTTCAACAAACCGTTTGACGAGTCATGACGTCATATCTCAGTAGACTATTCAATTTTTTCAATCTTTAAAAATTAATATTTTCCTATTTATACTAGGATATTCATAATGCCTATAACATTCTGTAATTTTAAATTTGCATTTATATATAGATTAACTACTGTAATTAAACTTAATAATTGAAAACAGAATTTACAAAAAGTGAATCAAACTTACATTTCTTTTCTCGATGGAAAACGAAACAGCAGCAGACTGTTATTACCACAAATAATACATGGAATTCTCTTATCTGTGCTCTTTGTATTCATTATTTTATAACTGGCTATGGCAGAACAAAATCTAATAAAACTTACAAAAAATTAAATGGGGTGCCAGCTTTCCAACAGTTCAAACTGAGTTCAACAAACCATTTGACGAGTCATGATGTCATTTCTTAATATACTATATACTTCTATTTCAATTATCAATTAATTTTAAAAATATTGAACATTCAGCAGCATTTTCTGAGAAATATTTTGAAAATTAATAATCTCTGATGTAAAGACACGTGACTTGTATTTTGTATTGCTGCCACTGGTGCACTGCAAGTACTTTAGTCACGTGATTTTTTTTTTTGAGTGACTATCTGGGTTTCCGTTATCTATGTCCCTTACTTTTTAAATCTTCCAGCATGAAAAAGGAAGACTCTTTTCATATTGGAAAGTTTCAAAAGTAGAATAAAAGAAATGAGAATTAAATTAAATAAATATGGTGTTATTTAATACGTAAAAAGACATATTCAAAATAATTGATACAGGTGGAGTTTTTAGATTCACGGATATAACTGGAAATTCTCAGTCCCGTGATGCCCATCATAACCAAATTTTATTATTTATTTTATACAGATTTCTATACCATAGATAGCTCGCTTTTTATAGTTCTCCCCTGACCTTTGTGAGCTGACCGGAAACCACTAGAAACAAAGCCAGAGTCTTATGTTTGCTGAGTCGTTAGTTGAATACATTTCTTGCTATTTGTGATTGCTTTTTTTGTTTTCTTGCATTATTGATATATATTGTTTAGCATATGGATGTAAGAATGAGCAAATACAAGGTGATAGAAGGTAGGAAATGCTTTTCATTTGAGACGATTCTACTTTCACTGCTTAAAATAAGAAATTGATGTTGTTGTTGTTTTTATAACAACTATATCGATTTAATAGATAATTAAAGGTATGTAATAATTTAAGATTGAAACAAATTCTAAGCTTAAACATTAGAAATATTCAATAAGCATTCATATATTCATCTATTTTATTGCATTGTGGCAGGTAAACTAAAATGTTGCCTTATATTATTTTGTATTAATAGTGCTATTATTTGATATTAATATCATTTGCAGATTATTTTGGGATCCCTTTAGATTAAAATTACTCGATGTAATTCCTTTCTGCCTAATTACTGCCTTGATCCTCGACTGGAAACGATGACATGCCCTGCGCAACGCATGCTTGTTTCGGATGACGCGCTAACAACTCACTTCGGGCGACACTTGGCCCTCTCGCGGTGGAAACTTTTTCTTCTCTCCCGCGAGTTAGTCTCCACAGATTCAGATAGTCAGCCATCTTGATGCGCAAAGATTGAATTTAAAAACCATGTTAAAACAGACGCTTTAGCACCCACCGATGGATTGTTATGACGTCATTTTAGATGTTTGTACATTAATGGTGGAGAATGTTGAATTTAAAAACTCACCCTGTACTAGTTGTTCTGCTTTAAAAACCTAACTAGAATAAAGAACTAATCATTCTGTTTGCAACTTACCCTCTGAGGAATGCGTTCTCTAAAGAATATATCATCACTGATATTCATAATATATAAAGAGTATTAATAATTTTATAGTAATACAAAGGTTAGTTCTCGAAGCATTTTTCGAGACTTACAAAATACCCTATATAGCTGCAAGCTACAGTTGTCGAGAAAAATGGTCTTAAATTTTGTGATGCTGTGTGATTTTGTAATTTCTATCGAGTTAATATTTCACTTTATAAAATTAAGAGGTTAACACTAATGCATATATTGTAAATTGAAATTTTAATTAAAGTAAACTGATGCCATAGCCAGTTTGCGATTATCATCACAAACCGGATATGATGTCATAATATTTAAGACCATTTTACTCGAATATTATAGTCCGCATTGAAAAATGACTTTTTGTCTTAATTTTTAAACAAAATACTGCTATGCTGTTATTTTCCAGACTTAATTCAATACTTTGTATACAAATACAATACTATATGATGTTAAAATATTAATATTTTTATAGATTATTCCGATGAAAATAACTATTTCATCCCTTAAAAATGATCATTTCTTTAATATACATCTGGATATTTTCTTCAGAAATTTCAAGATGTTTAGTTTAATATCAACATCTAACTGATAACTCGATAATTTAATATTTTTATAAATTAAAATCTAGAAAAATAAACTATTTCATTGAAGATATTTTGTATAATTTTATTTATAACTTATTTAATTTTAATAATAAGAATTTTAAATCGAAATTAAATTAGGAACTATTTTTTTACATGGAAGTATATCATGTAATTTGGAGTATTCATATTGCTGTTCTTGCTGGTGACGTGTACATTAGTCCTTGACGTTTGAAAGAGGAAGGTGTTATATTTCAAAAAAGCGTTCAAAATTAATTTTGAAAATGGTGACAAGTCAAAGAATGAGAATTGCTAATGAGAAAGCTAGCAAAAATGTTACTCAGAGAGGAAATGTGCCCAAAACAACGGTGAGCTCTATTATCATAACATTTTGCTGAGGTATTGTGAAATCCAATTTCCAGATGTCAGTTTATGAATAATTGGATTTTAGTTTTTAATTAAAATAAACGTGTTTTATTTATTTATATAAATGTAATTCGTGAGGGTATCAATTGGTATTTATCAGTAATTTGAAATATGTATTGTTTGTTCACGATATGGCTGTGTTCTAGGTTTTAAAAATGGTTCCTATTGTTAGTTGATCGTTTAAAATATTTCCGCACAGCTATAATAATTGAGAATTAGAAATTATTATTATAAATTAGTTAAATTTATAATAAAATTTTAAAAATGTTTACGATGACCATGCTTAACTTCTTATATAATTTTGGAGATTTAAAATTTGTAGTCCTAACTATATTTCTCTTTCATGTTTCATGAGGAATTCTCTTTCTTGTTTATAAACCTTTTGATAGTATTTTGATTGATGTGGAAATTGCTCATTAATTAGAGCATATCCTACAATGAAAAAATTCGAGAGATTCTCGTTTTATTATTTGTATTTTTCTATATATATATTTTTTAACAGTAAGACATATATAAGGAAATAAATTTACAGTACAGTATATGCTGATTCTAAAGGTTTTTTGATATCAAGCAACTGAACAAACTAAAAGCATTCTCTGGTAAAAATTATTATTTGCTAATTCGTATTATCTATATGATTTAAGAATGAACAGTCATATAGAAACCACTTGCTTTATTTGTATATCAGAAAGCATAAAGCACTACTAGCAAGAAAGATATTTATTGCCATAAAACGTTTTCAGACCCTTTTTGGTCCCTCTTCAGTATACAGCTTTCATCACATTAAGAATATAAGAATCTTCAGTATACAGCTTTCATCACAGCATAATGTGATGAAAGCTGTATACTGAAGAGGGACCAGGAAAGGGTCCGAAAACGTTTTTATGGCAATAAATATCTTCCTTGCTAGTAGTGCTTTCTGATTTAAG
This sequence comes from Olivierus martensii, assembly GCA_000484575.1. Taxonomy (NCBI): domain Eukaryota; kingdom Metazoa; phylum Arthropoda; class Arachnida; order Scorpiones; family Buthidae; genus Olivierus; species Olivierus martensii. The sequence continues at coordinate 27,680 of AYEL01073444.1, read as the reverse complement.
AATATAGGAATCTCTTGATTTGATTTGTCTTCTCATGCTATCATCCCTTTCTTATATCATTGCCACAGACCAATTTTAATCAAAGTGACCAAATTAATATATAAATCTATCAAATAATTTTAAATCATTAATCATTATTATTCAATTATTTTATCAGTAATTTGGTATTTAAGCTAAGAGTAATTTGTCTTTCACATATGAGCTGTTTCCTCCAAACACTAATTCCATTCGTCAATCTAAGATTCAGATTCGATCCTGATCTCTGGATAAAAAAGCCAAACTGCTTCCCTCCCTCAATTTACAATGAACAATAAGTCAACTGCTTGGAATTTTATTGCACATCTGGAAATTGTTCAATTCCAGATGAAGTGCAATTCCCTGATGATGATATTTTATAGTACATCAATGTGGGCACGGAATATCTCCAGGTCAAAGTGCTATGTCGGACACGAGTCAAGACATAGCTACTTGTGATGTTTAATTGTGAGTTAACTGTCTGTGTCGGTGTTGAGAAACTTTCTTACTATGTTGCATGTATTGAGTAGAGATGCTTTTTGTAGTGTTATGTATGTCTTGGGATGTAGATCTAATGTTTTGAGGCTTTTGTGTAGTGTGTGAGGGATTACTCCTGTGGAGGAGAGAATGATGGGTACTGTGACCACCTTTTGCATTCCCCAAAGATGCTTAATTTCTTGTGAGAGTTCTGTGTATTTGCTAATTTTTTGGGTGAATGCATCCTGGATGTTGTGTGTCAGGTATTGAGATGTCTATAATGTAGGTAACTTTATTATTATTATTATTATTATATTAACATCAATGTGGGCACAGAGTATCTCCAGAGCAAAGTTCTATGTTTGGACATAAGTCAAGACATAGCTACTTGCGATGTTTAATTGTAATTTAACTAACTGTCTATGTCAGTGTTGAGAAACGTTGCATGTATTGAGTAGAGATGCTTTTTGTAGTGTTATAATGTTCTTTGGATGTAGATCTAGTGTTTTGAGGCTTTTGTGTAATGTATGAGGGATTTCTTGCATGTATTGAGTAGTGATGCTTTTTGTAGTGTTATGTATGTCTTTGGATGCATCTAAAGTTTTGAGGCTTTTGTGTAGTGTGTGAGGGATTACTCCTGTTGAGAAAATTTGAGTAGAGATTCTTTTTGTAGTGTTATGTATGTCTTGGGATGTAGATGTTTTGAGGCTTTTGTGTAATGTTTGAGGGATTACTCCTGTGGAGGAGAGAATGAGGGCTTTTGTGTAGTGTGTGAGGGATTACTCCTGTGGAGGAGAGAATGATAGGTATTATTATTATTTAAGAAAGGCTTAACCCAACTTGTTGAACCAACTGTTCATCTCATAGCTGACTCATTATGTATATGAGTGCAGAATGCAAGGGAGGCAATGCCAAACTGCATCCCGGCAACAGCTACGATAAAACTGTTAGACCTCTGTAGTGCCTTTGGTGGAGCAAAGCAATTGCCCTATGATGGCATGTGTCTGAGACCTAAGACTGAACTAGTGGTGCTTATCTATATTGTTTTCATCTTTGATTCACTCAGGTAATGATTGAAATGTTGAAGTTATTGCAATAGCATTTAAAAATCTCTTCAATTTACAAACTTCAGAAAAATTTTCTTTCTTCATTATTCAAACTACAGATAATATCCAACCAGTCAGTGATCTTGGGTGATTTTAATAGCTTTAGTGCTAGTCTGAGTTATACAAAGACGAATAAAGATGGAGATAATTCCATTAAGGATTTCTCTCTTTTGATGAGAAAATGGAAATTTGATGGAGAGACTGGAATCATAGTATCCATGTTTGGTAGGTAGCAGTTTCATTTTTCCAAATGGATACTCAGAAAGATATTTTGATGATGATAAAACTGGGGGACTTTTTCAGTTTAATCCAATCCCATTTCATGATTAGTGAATGGTTAAAGATCAGTTATGTTTTATTATACTGCATATTCATTGTTTGGCAAAATCCAAAATTATAATTTTAAAATCATATATGGATAAAACTGTCCTCAAAATCAAATGTATGGGTAATTAGCAGGTTCAATAAAAACATGATTGCATATAGGTAAAACTGAAAATATAGTCTTTATAGAATAAGCTGGAAGCAGGAAAGTCCAGACTCTGCTTATAACTCATTCCTTAATCAGTAATACAAGCTATTACTATATAATAGATCATCCTTTAATATGCTTGCTGATTCCATAGCAGTATATCCAATGCATGGGTTCTTAACTGGTACATTACCATGTACAGTTCATTCCATAAAGGTAGTCACCTAAGCGGAAGATGTTCGGCTTCCTTACAATACTTAAAAACAATGAGATTAATCGGTTCAGGTGAGAATTCGAGTTTGCAGAGCTTTGGACAATTCCATTTTTTTCTTATAAGCAACAGGGTTAGGTAGGCTTAATGGCAGGTGTTCATTTTTTCCAAAAATTGATTTTGAGCATTTCTTAGGAAAGTTTCAATTTATTATTTACAAATTAATCTATGTTATTAATTTAGGCAAAATGCAGCATTATATGGTAATAATTAAACGAATAATTAAGCAATAAGTTGTTAAAGCACCAAGCAAAGCACTAGCAATAACATAATGGCGACTATGGGAAGTATTTTATATTATTGTTTTATTTGTAAATATATTAAGATGTTTTATTTGAAAATGTATACTACTTTCTGCATTTGTAATAAAATTAAAAACTGTTCTAAACGATTCTCATTGATGATGTTTAATATCTGTTAATTGACCAAATGATAAAAACCAAACGATATTTATTTCGTTTCCATGACAACTTAATCGTCTGTTTTAAAAAAGAAAATATAAAAATTGAACGTGTGTGTCAAAATGAATTTTTATTGTCTGTTTTTGTTTTCTACTAATTTTTCTAATAAGAGTTTATATTTGTGTTCAATAGTCAAATTTATAGTTTGTTTTACTGATACCATGTCTTTCTGAAAGTTCAATATAAAGACAAAGTATAACAGATTTCAATTGTTACATATTTATGTATTATGTTTTATTTATTTCAATAAAGATAAACTATCTTTCACTTTGTATTTTTATTGTCTTCACCTAAAACATTATAAAACAACTGGACTTGACTTATATAGATATAAATGCTAATCTCAGTTTCTACAAAATTTCATTTTAAAAAATTATTTCTTATGAAATACTTTATTAATTATATCAATAAATGTTTATTTTGAACTAGTCATATATAAATATGCATTTACTTAAGTTATTATTAAATATTCAATTTAAAATTTAAAGATGAATGATTAATAAAATGTATTACTTAATACATGCAAATTAAGGGTTTGTAGTGCAAAATGACTTTTTCATAAAAATGTAAGAGAAATTTTGCATTAATATGATGTTTACTCGTAGATAATTGAATTATTAAAAAATAGTAAAAGTGCCATCTTAAAATTAAAAAGAGGAGTAGTTAAAACCATTTCATTTGGAAATTCATTACAAAAAAATCTAATAGTTTCAATACAAGTAAATATTAAATATAAGTAAAATAAGTTTTGGTTTTGATAACACGTAAAAATTTTCTCAATCAAAAATATATTTCAATAGAATGCTTTTGATACCTACCTTATTATCAATGTTACACTCGAGAATACTGATGGGTAAATATCTGAAATTGATCTATTAAAAAATACTTTTGGTTCAAGAAATAAGTTTGTTGTCATTTAATATAAAAAAAAAAAGACACAAAATAAAAAGATGTTAATAAATCTATGTTGAAATAAGATTGATTTTAATCTAATTTTTAATATATTTCAGAGAGTTCAGGAAGAAAAATATCCAGTTGGTCCTTGGCTCTTGGGTCTCTTTATTTTTGTAGTTTGTGGATCTGGTATGTATTTTTATTAATGAAATAAAATTATCTTGATTTAAATAAGTTTTAAAATGTTTTCAAAAAATCAGTTATCATAAAACATTTGGAATAAATGCTTTTTATACAGTAAACTTTTTTGCAGAAATGTGCCATCAGGGATCATATAAATATAATTTTTTCAAATTTTTTAATAAACAGAATAAGATATATTTAAATAACACATCTAATATTTGTATTAGTATTATAACTTTTGTATATAAGAAAACAAATTAGATAATGCTCTAAAATAAAACATTTTTCATGAAAAAACAAGAATTTTTTAATATTTGAGAAACATTTTCTTTGGATTGGTATGATTAAATTTGGTTGTCCTTATTTTCTTTGATCCCTACCTATTTAGTAATGGTTTCAAAAAGTCATAACAAAAAAAAATCTAAAATTTCAAGTTATAAGAGAACTGGAATATTTTTCACACTGGACAGCAATTTAAAAGTTTAACTTTATCAAGCTAGATTTCAATTACTGATATCTATGCATATAAAATACAATGTTTATCTGTTTTGCATAAGTTTCTGCACATTTGATCTGTTGGGACAAAACTTTGCAACATAAAATGGCCAATATTAGACACTATTTGGCATTTTATTTTGTAATGAAAACAGATCTGTTTTAATAAGTATATAATAGTGTCATAAAATAGAATCTATGTAAAACTTCACTAAAACATATTGTTGCTATGACAATGTCATTGATATTATATGCTGGTTGAATCAATATTAAAGTTGGACAATTAGAGAGTGAATAAAAGTAGTGTAATAACATAATAAACTAGTCAAGATACAGAAGACATGATATGAGTTGGCACTCGTAAATTGATTATCAGAAATTCCCAGGTAATGCTAGTTATTTTGGCTAGTTTATTATGAAAATGTTATCTTAAAAAGCTAAATTTAGCTTTAGAAAAATTATCAACATTAGTTTCTTGAATTGCTAGATTTTAATTGTTATTGGCCACTGTGCATCAGGGACCAATAACAGCAAAATGATATTGTTTCAAATGTACTGTCTTCTGAATGCTGCTATTTCAAAAGTTTAATGCATTTTGATCTTTTTCATTTTTTAATTTTGTCCAACTTTGGTACAATATACTTAATATATTTGCAGATGATATAATAAAAGTGATTCCAATTTTTTACTTTTTTGTTTTGAATGATTGTTCTCCTGAGATTGATTTGGTTGGAAGATTGCTTGATTAACCTGGAAATATTAATTTTTAATTAAATCATATGTAAGATTATCAATAAAATTTCAAATATGCTTAAACATTATGGGATTAAGATAATAAAATTAAACTATTAAATTTGATTAAATTACTAATACTGAAATGATTAACTACAAAAAATGTTAACTTAAATCTTGAACAAAAGAAAATTAGAGTTATACTTCTATTCCTTCTAAGAATTATATATAAAAAGTTATACAGAAAAAAAATCATAATTATTAGATTATTTTTGTAAATAAATTAAGAGAGAGAATTATTTTAAAAGTCAAAAACATAAACATCTAACCCTTTTTTACGAGGTGTGACAAAAAAAACGACTGTTCCAATAAATTAGTGTACGTACAGAATTAGTCTTTTGTGATGTTATCACCTTCAAAGTAGTCCCCTTCAGCATTCACATACTTCTGCATTCAGTGTTGCCATTGCCAATAACATTTCTGCAACAAGGTTTCTGAAAGGCCCTACAGGAGATTCTCCGTTTTTGCTTGAACATCTTTAACTGAGATAAAATGGGTTCCCTTTATGCAAGATTTAACTTTAGGAAATAAAAAAAAAGTTGTAGGGAACCAAATCTGGTGAATAAGGTAGATGCTCCATCACAGTAATGTTTTTGCTGGTCAGAAACTGATTTGACAGAGAGGGTTTTGTGAGCGGGTGCATTGTCCTGGTGCAACAGCCATTCACCACTCCACAACTGTGGCCTTTTTTTTCCTAATTTTTTCAGTCTTTTTAGTACTTCAATGTAGTAGTGCTAAGTAACAGTCTGACCACTGGGAACCCACTTAATCATTAGAATTCCTTTAATGTTGAAGACGACAATCAACATTGCCTTGAATTTTGATTTTGATATGCGTGCTTTTTTGGTTCTTGGGGATCCTGGACACTTCCACTGCATCGACTTATGCTTACTTTCAGGATCATAGGTAAAAATCCATGTTTCATCACAAGTTACAACAGATTCTAACAAATTTGGCTCGTTTCTAATGCGTTCTAGCGTTTTTCCAGCAGAATGCAGTTGCATGTGTTCACTCACTGATGCAATACTCCCAACTGTCGTGACCGTTTGAGTCAAAACTGGCAGCTTGGGTAGGGGAGGGATATAGGATTATCTCTCTAAAACGGTTGTTGCCAACTTCAATCTCTTTTGAAGTTATGCACTTAGTCTCGTTTTTTTGTCACACCTCGTATACTGTAGATTGATTCTGTAAAAATACCACATAACTGAAAATAGGTAAATCAAGCCTCTCTTATATAGAAAATTGAGAGATTCCATAATACTCAATTAAAAAAGTTTAAGAATTTTTTAAAATTTAACAATTTTTATATATGGATACATAAAATTTTAAGGCTAATAAATTGGTATAGTAAAAAAGAATAAAAGTGCAAACCGTCAAAATTTATGAAAATGTAACAGTTTATTCCATATTCTTAGCTTGCCAATATAAAGCCCATCATCATTTTTAGTTGAAAGTCACTACTACTGCTAACTTCTTCCTTCAATTTCGGAATTTTTTTAATTCATTTTTCAGAGAGATTTTAGGAATTGGCAAAGAAATTACAAGTGAATAGATTTAAGTATTGCCAGATATCATGTATAATTAATGGGAAATAATTTATTTAAAATATTAGCATCATTATTATTTATGCATTAAAAATTATATGTACAATCTGTTCCAAAAAAGGTGTTTGGCTTCCTTACAATGCTTACAAACCAATGAGATTAATCGGTTTGAGCGAGAATTCGAGTTTGCAGAACTTGGGTGATTCCATTTATTTTTTCTAAGCAATAGGATTAGGTAGACTTAATGATAGATGTTGAATCATTTTATCCAAAAACTGATTTTGAGCATTTATTAGGAAAGTTTTAATTATTTATAAATAATCTGTTATGCTGCATTTTGCCTAAATTAATTATGTGGTAACTACATGATGCAGGTTCAAGAGCTTCCATGATGCAGGTTCGAATTGACGATTTTATAACCAATCAACTTCCTCTTAGCTCAGCCCCTGTGAAGCAGGTAAACACCTTTTTGGAACTGACTATACATGTTAATTATCAGTTTTCATAACTGATAATTAACATGTATTATAATTGCTCATATGTAGCTATTAGGGGCTCAGCCTCTGTGGACTTTGGCTGCCAACCTCTTGGGGGCTTGTACCCCCAGTTCTCCATTCTGGAGATGGGGCAGTTGCCTAAATTATAACCAATTTATTTTAGGCCTCCCTCTCCATATATGAAACATTTTACATGAATTATCATATTAGAAAGTTTTTATTCTTGAATACTAATAACTCTAAAAATAGCTATAAAAAAAATTAAGGATTAAACATGAAAAAGGCCATTTAAATAGAGAAATTGCAAGCCACCCCTGGCAAAAGATGTTAAAGTTAACTTGATTTACAAATATTGTATAAACTTTAGACCATTAATTTTAATTCATCAACTCACTAAATTTTTATTTTTAAACAGTTTTATTAAGTATTTTAAATAAAGGAAATAAGGTTGTTAATAAAAATAAACCTAATAAGTTTATGTAATTTAATCCTTTAACCGCTAAAGGATGTTGCACCATCTATCGACAAGAATATACTTTTTTTTTAATTTTCAGATTTTTTTTGAAGCTGTTAAAACAATTTTTGGGATTTTTATATTTTTCCCTTCAGATGTGACCTAAATGTCTCCTCTATACCAAATTTGAAGTTTATACAGCAAGCAGTTAGGACTGGGAATTTCCATTACTCACTTATTTATACTGTTCTATGTATATATATTAAATATATAAGATCATTTGCTAGTACTGGAGCAACAACTTAGAATATTATTTGTGAGAATAAATACTGGGTTAATTAACAAGCCTTTTAATAAACACACTTTTTTGGTTATTTTTATGTAATGTTAAACCAAAATTGTATCATGTAAAATGAAAATTTGAAGCATTTTTTTCAACTATGCAAAACTGAAATTATGCTATTTGAATACCATACATATCAAGGGTTAGGTGTACAAAATTTACCACAGGTTGAGTGTCCTTACCTGAAATTCCAAAATCTATAACTTTGTGTTTTAGCAAAATATGAGCAATAGTGTGCGTGCAGTCATGATGCACTGATGTGATTCTGTAAACGCAGGGGCAAATTTAGGCATGGTCTTTATGGCCTGCAGTCCAAGGCCTTGTTCAATCAAAGGGCCAAAATAGTCAAAAAAAAAAGTTCAAAAAAAGAGCCAATCGCAGTCAAAAAAATAAAAAAAAAAAAAAAATTTAAACTAAAAATTTAAGAAAAAAATTATCTAGGTTTGAAAAAATTTTGTATGAAGTTTAAATCGTTGATTTGCAATATTATTGGATTTGAATAAAATATCAAATATCGATGTTTTAAATGAGAGTAAATAGAGCCGTATTTATTGATACTATTGGTAGTTGGTAAAATCAAAATATACTTTGTCATTTGCATCAGTCAGTTGTCAGTTATGCAAATAATGTGGCAATGTCGAAATGGGAGTGCAAATCTAGCTTCTATAAAGCATGTTACTTTAGCATAGCTCTCACTGTTAAGTTAATTTGGGTTAATTTAAAATAGGCCCCCAGTGTTACCCAGGGCCCCCAAAGTTAACAGTCTGCCTGTGTAAACCATCTTACATTGTCAGTGCCAGGTGTCTGTGACTACTTATTTTGTGTCATATTGTTTATATATATATATATATATATATATACAGTAGAGCGTCGATTATCCGAACTAATTGGGATCAAGGGTATTCAGATAAACAATTTTTTCAGAAAATTGATCTGATAGAAAAATAAGAAAAAACATAATATAAAAAATACAAAACCAATTTCAAATACACATGTTTTATTGCACTCGTTCAGTCAAAACCAGTATGCACTAGTCCGTGACATTTTCAAACAAGTTTGGCTATCCTCGTTCCGTTCACATTTATGAGATTAAACAAGTTTGATAATTTGAACTAGTTTATATTGCGTAGTATAAACAGGGTATAAGGGTTATATAATTTTCAATTGTGATACGCGACAGGTCTCCGCCAATTCTCGATACAAACTAAATTACAAAAATAATAGTCAACGCCCATAACAGAAGCTTAGATTCTCTCACCCCACATACTGTAGGGTTTGAGTATCGGCAGAGACTCGTTGCGATTCACAATATATATATATTCTGATCTGAGTGCATTAACTTAGAGATTACGAAATTATTGAATGAAAACTCAACGGAATTCACGAAGATTTCGGGTTTTACTATTGTAAATTTTGGAAAATTCAATAATAAATATATTTATATTGTCAATATAATGAATCTTATTAAGATATTTCAGACTACAGTATTGTTTTATCATTGATGAAGAAATATATAATTTGCTAGCTAATCAAACTAAACTGTTTAAATTTTGGAAAATTCAATAATAAATATATTTATATTGTCAATATAATGAATCTTATCAAGATATTTCAGACTACAGTATTGTTTTATCATTGATGAATAAATATATAATTTGCTAGCTAATCAAACTAAACTCTTCAATTTTCGGCAGAGATAAACATAGCAAATAATGAATTTCAATTAAAATTATAAATATATATACCTTTAATAATAGATGTGTAAGCTGTTCTGCACTAAAAGTTTTCTAATTAAAAATGCATAAAGAGAATTAAATCATCATCTTTCCTAAATTATAAAAATTCTAAAAATTCTACCTATTACCAAATCTATAGCTTGCATTTAAATTGAAATGTGATCAAAAGATAGACGATTATATGATGAAAATCAAACAAATCACGATGAACAATGATCAAAAGGTACATAATGAAAAGTCATTTCCATGCAAATCATCAGCAATTTCTTTTATTCAAAGTCTTTTGTTCACAGAAGAAAAGAAAGAAAATGAAATGTTTTGATTTAAATCAGATAATTAGAATGAAAGAATATATCATAGTTATATCATTAAGAAATATAAATGTAATCTTTCTGAATATCATAATTTCTTGTGGCATCAACGATTGATCATTTAAATTCATCGAGAAAATAAATACTATTTCATTTTTTGGAGATTTTACACTTAAATCAGTTCGAGGGATATATGGGATCACATATCCCTCGAACTTAAGGACACATCATGAAATATTCAGTTCTGCAATAACGTTAGCTAGAGCTTTAAATAATGCTCTGGATGATCATACTACAGAATTTAATGGGTCGAGCCTGAATTTCTCTTATAAAACAAGAAGTGATACCTGGGATTCGCTCTTGGGCATAAATTATTGTTCTTTCTATCGACTAAGTCAGCCTATCTTGAAAAAATAATGTTTAAATAACAGATTTATGTTGTTATTTTATAGGAGGCATTATCTATGATGTAAAGTTCTGTATTATAAAAAATAAAAGAAGGGAAGAAGTCTTCTCTTTAGGTGAAAGTATCACCTATGGGAACTACTTTACTTATTCTATTGAAGAAGTATACCTAATTTATAATATTATACCTAATTTATTATTATACCTAATCCGAGCACAATCTCTACCTCACTCTCAGAAAAAATACCACAGTATCATATTATAAAATGCTATAAAAAAATTGAACAAAGATCAATTAAAAACTAATATGAACAAGAAAAAAAATTGGAAAAAACTTTTTTGGATTGTTCTGTACACAGAATTAAACTTTAACTAAAAACTTGGGCATTGTAAGGCCATAAAAAGTATCCTAGCAATGCTAAAAATTCCGATTTCACCACTAATATATAAATATTTTATAAAGAGTTTGATTGACTTGCTTCCTCTTGCTGCCTCGCATACGTTTATTACAAAATATAAAATTATGATCCGTATAAATACCGAATATTCAGTGTAGCCGTATGTACAATTATAAATTTTTCTCATTATTTCAAGTTTTTTGTCATATGTAATCACTTTTGATATCTAAAGCATTATTATATATACCCTTATCTTTAACAGTATCGTACTGTTTCAATTCTAATAGTTTCATACGAGATTCGCGAATCTCTGGATCCATGGGACCCCAATCTTCAGCTGGAGAAAATGCTTGGCGTATATTCTAGTAAACGTAAGTTCATTATTAAAATATAAATATTCAATTATGAGCTTCTTCCAGACAATTCCACAATTAATTCGGAAGTGTACTGTCACCAATTGAATAAACTGAGTGATTTCATCAAACAGAAGAGGGCAGAATTGATTATACAAAAAGTATAGTGTTTCATGACAATGCCAAACTTCATACAAGTTTGATGACTTGCCAGAAGCTGTTAAAATGCCAAACTTCATACAAGTTTGATGACTTGCCAGAAGCTGTTACAGGACTTCATACAAGTTTGATGACTCACCAGAAGCTGTTACAGCTTGGATGGGATGTGCTACCATATCCACCATATCTGGCACCCTCTATTATTACTTATTCCAGTCTTTACAGAATTTTTTAGAGGGCAAAACACAGTCTGGTCTTTACAGAATTCTTTACATGGCAAAACACTTAGTTTAAATGAGAATGTCAAAAATTACTTGGTTCAGTTTTTTGCAAACAAAGATCAGAAATTCTACAGGAATCATGCTACTACCAGAAAGAAGGCAACATGTGTTGGACCAAAATGAATCATGCTACTATCAGAAAGATGGCAACATGTGTTGGACCAAAATGATCAATATATAATTAATTAAAATGTTTATAAACTATAAAAAAATTGCCGTTCATTTTCATGAAAAAAAAACAAAATTACTTTCCAAACAACCCAATACAAAGCTTGATACTAATGTTATGAACCTTGGCACAATAAAACAAAGAAAGGAGATGATAGCTACAGAAGACTTGATAAAATAAGCTTGTTAACTCCTGACTTCAACTGCATTGATAATGATTCTTGCCACTATTTATAATCTCTGCATCAATGGTCATTATAAATGATACTATAATGATTCTAACTGACACAAAATTCAAAAGTAGCAGACTGTTACAAATGCAAGAAATCACAACAAGCACTTGAAGCAGGAAAAATACACTATTTTATTATAATGTACATAAGTATAATGTAATAACTTATAACCAGAAACTTGTTGAGAGGCTTTAGAAACTTGTAAATGCAATAGCAAAATGGTGCTTATATAACATGGAAACTGTAACACCTGGTAAACAACCCCGTTTAAATGTCAACGTGAGTGCTTTAAACTGGATGTTTATTTATTAAACATCCCAGCAGGGGTAGCCTGCATCCAATACTGGTTAGAACTTTAGTCACTCACTTGAGATTACCAGCTGAGGAGGGCCATAGTAGGCTGAAAACAATTATATTATTAATATATGTAGTGTTTATTATATATATATCTAATAATAAAATAGTGTATTTTTTTGCTTCAAGTGCTTGTTGTAATTTCTTGTGTTATTAGAAGCAGCAGAACTCAGTTGTTTATAGTTCTGTTACAAATGTTACAGAATGGGAATTCAAATTTGTGCACTCACAACAGTTACATCAAAGTTGGATGATATGCTGCATATTGTGAAATTGCATATTGTAAAACAGGATTTGTTTGCTATAACAGTTCAATATACATGTGGTTTTTAATATAGAGAAGATAGTTGGCCAACCATTTTGTGCCAAAATGTTTGTTTGCTGTTTTGAGGTTGCTTATAGCTAATCACCAATGTATATATTAAACTGAAATAACAAAAAATTAAAAATAAAATAATGAAATATTAAGAAAATATTTTGGAAGCTAAAAATTAAAATATCATTAAAATCATATTTTATGTTCGTATATTAATTATTAGACAATTTAGCAATTCCATCATTCTACATTAAAAAAGATATATTAAATATTTTTTATAATGTGTGCAGAGAATAACAACACTAGCTTCATATGGATCCATCATTGTTACAATTGTTAGTATCAAAATTTGCTTTTGGCAAAATATGATAAGTCAAAATTTGCTACAAATTTAAATTTAAAGAATGATGATGATAATTTGTTTTGCACTCATTTTAAATGTTAGGTTGGGTTAGGTTAGTTAGATTAAGCTGCCATATTCTCATGGGATATTCTGTATCTGACGGCAGCTACTTATACTGCACTTCTTTTCCTAATAAGTGTAATTAATGCCCACAAAGGAATCATAGAAAGAGAAATCATAGCCAGAAACCATCCTATCGCTTCTGCCCAAGCAGGATATGGTTTCCCATAATACGTGATAGTTTCATAATCGACTAAACCCAAGATGAATATGCCCTATGAAAAATAATATATTTTTGAAATATAGTTTCATGATTAAATAAATTATAATTAAAATGAAAACTTACTAATAAAACAGCTGGACAAACAAATGCCCAACTAATTCGCCAGAAGTAACTTAGTCGAAATCCCAGCATAAATTCAAAATCATCACATAACCTTTTAATACCTACGAGCAAATATAAATCAGAAATAAAATAATTCAAACAACAAAAATTTATAATTTAAGTAGCATAACTAACAACTATAAAAATTTCAATTGTTTAGTTCCATAAATCAGATCAATTTATGGTAAATATATAAAATATACATTTGTGTACCAATTTTTCGTTTTAACAACAAGTGTTTACATTATTGTAACAATAAAACATCATTGTCGGCCGGATAGCCACGGTGGAAACGTGCTGTGCTTTCATTCTGGAGGATCCGGGTTCAATTCCCGAGTCCCATACCTCCAGACTTTTTTCAGGAAGGGGTCCGACCGTTTAAATCCCATCCTCCATCTGATGGCTGACCCCCGACAAGGGGTGTGGGCTCCCCGTGGTATGAACTGGAGTGTTCCGCTACTTAGTACATACACGGTAGAAAGCATGCGTAAAATTACACAGGTTAGGTTAGTTTTATTACGCCGCCATATCCTCATGGGATATTCTTTATCTGGCGGCGGCCACTTATAGCTCCCATCACAGGCTGGCCAGCACCCATGATGGGGTCAACCGGATGGTTGAAGGATGGGGTTCAACAAGCCGGGCCCGGACCCCTCCTGAAAAATTGGAGGTGTGGGACCCGGATTTGAACCCGGATCCTCCAGGGTGGTAAGCCGAAGCTTTCCCACGCGGCCATCCGGCCGACGTAAAACTGCACAGGAAAAATAAAAAATTATTAATTAGGCCAATTTTATTTAAGCTACCATATTACACGATATATAATGAATTTGGGACCAGATTACAGCCTATCATAGCTAATCTAACACCCATGAAGGGATTAACCGGAACCTGAAGAATGGGATGCACTGGACTCCCGAAAAACTGGAGATATGAGACCCGGAATTGAATCCGGCAAGATGGCAAACCATTGTTTTACTATGCAATCAACATCTTTGGTTAGCACATTCATCAATATAGAGACTGTACGAAAGTATTATTGAAGTTTAATGTAATGTGGTTTGGTTAGGTAGATTAAGCCGTCATATCGCACGAGGGATATACTATATCTGGCGACGGTCACTTGTAGTCTGGCAACACCATGATGGTGTCAACTGGATAGTTGAAGGATGGGGTTCAATGGGCCAGGCCCGTCGGCCGGATTGGCCGCGTGGAAACGTTTCGGCATTCCACTCTGGAGAACCCGGGTTCGAATGTCGGGTCCCACCCTTGAAAATATTCATCATGAGATCCGATGTCGATCCCCGTCCTCATTCCTCCGCAGGGGTATGCAGCCTGTAGAAGGGCTTGTTTCGCCCCGCCACAGAATTATTCTCCTAGAATGGTGTGTGGCGTCATCTGTTGACAAAAAACGGGCCGGGCCCAGACTCCTCCTGAAAAACTGGAAGTGCGGGACTGGATTTGAACCCGGATATTCTAGGTGGTACTTTACATTAAGTACCATCTAGAGGATCGTGTAAATAATAGAACTTTCGTATTTTGATTCTGATTAGTCCTATAATTTTTTTCCTTATCTGGTACTGTATAAAGAGAAAGATAATCACAAAGCTTTCCCAAACTTACCATAACCATACATAATGGCAACAGCTTCGCAAACTGATACGAATAGTACCGAGAATCCTCCTCCATAAACGTCCATCAAATTAAAAATGTATTGTCCACCCTTAACAGCATAATATTTTTAAAAATTGATCAACATTATAAAAATTAAATAAGTAATAAGTTTAATTAATTTAAGAAAATATTAAAATTTTTTAAAAATAATTTTTATTATATGCTATATTAAATTTTAACTTGCCTGAGTAACACAAGGCAAACCTAAAAGGAAACAAACTACACAAGTGACAAAAGTAACTGTAGTTTTATAATTTCTTGATTTCGGATATTCATCGTAGATAGCTGTCATAAATGTCTCAAGGTAAGCGAACTGCAAAATATAAAAACATGAAACTGTCACTTTATTGCAATAAGTGTCAGCAAAAAACTAACTCGTCAAAACAAAAAATGAAATAAATCTATACAATAACCGCGCAAAAATTCCTAATATGTTATTTAATTGTTTATCTATACGTACAGTAAAGATCTGAAGACCTGAAAGAGTATTTATATTTAATAAAAAGATAAATATAAATCTTCCTATATACTACTCTAAACTATAGTATTTATTTCAAAAACAAGCGTATTACTTACTTGTTTTAGAAACAAGTATTTTTAAGTAAGTTATGTATAGTATTATATAATTTTCTTTTTATTCTGAGAAAATTCACCTCACTATCGACGCCAAGTAAAAATAACATAAAGAAAAAGAGGAAAGACCACAGTTGAGGTACCCATAGACGAGCCAAAGCTTCTGGATATGCAATAAAAGCCAAACCCTGACCTGTAAAAAACAAAAAATAAAATAAAATTGTATGCATAATTAAAACTTTACATTATTAACAAACTTTTAATATTTTTAATGAATGGTTATAAAGTGAGAAAACAATAATCATTAAGAAACTGCGAACTTAATATTTTGTTGTTTATTTTTATAAGTATTTTTTAATAATATTTTGTGTAAAAATGTAATATTTATCATGTCTTTTATCCATATTTCTCAAATATTTGATTTATAGAAATTTTCTAGCATTATTTTAAAATAAGAAGACGGATCAATATATTTAACGCAATTTGCATACATTCAGTCTTTATTAAGGTCATAATACACTGACCGCGACGCGAAGCGAAGCATAAAAAAGCAACTTTGCGCGGTTACGCGCGTACAATGTGTCTTGGACTAACTCAGTGGTTCTCAACCACTGTGCCGCGACACACTAGTGTGCTGCGAAACCTTTGAAGGTGTGCCGCGAAAAATTAAGAATGAATTGTATTTATGTAATTGTATGAATCACATATATTAATAGTGAAACATGGTTGGCTGGATATCCCTTTTGTAGTCGAATCACTGCACCGATTCCTATAAATAGGGTATTGTTAGAAAAATCTAACCCTCAAATTTCCGTCATTAAATAGGGTATCGTTAGAAAAATCTAACCGTCGAATTTCTGCGACAGTCAAAAGTTTTTTATGTTGTTATCCGAAATTTAAAAATTAAGGAATAAAAATTAAATTAAAATTATAGTTTCTCTAAAATGACAAAATCCGCAGGTGGCGTTATAACTTAATAAGCGCCGCCATTTAATGATCCCGTGTACGAGTATGTCTGCAATCTCAATGTAATAAATAAGAATAAATACAATAATTTGTTAATAAAAATTCGTTATCCCTACACGACGCTCTTCCGATCTAAATCTAAATTATTATTTAAAATGTTAAAAAAATTTGTTGTTAAATATATTAAATAATAATTTAGATTTAGTTAATAAAAATTTATTGTTAAATCTAAATTATTATTTAAAATATTTAGATAATAAAAATTTGTTGTTAAATCTAAATTATTATTTAAAATATTTAGGCGGCTGCCAAATTTTAAAATATTAAAATGTGTTCCTCAACAGAAAAAAGGTTGAGAATTAATATATTAAAATGTGTTCCTCAACAGAAAAAAGGTTGAGAACCACTGGAGTAACTTTCCCCGTGAGGTACTCGAGTTAACGCGCGTAGCCGCGCGAAAGGAGATGAAAAATTGAACTTTGACCAATCAGCACGCGCGAACAATATGGTGCGGCAAGACGCTAAGCCTGCTAAGGAAGCAATCAACCAATAGAAACAAATGCTTCATAAAGACGCGAAGGAAGCAATCAACCAATAAAAATGAATGTTTTATATACTCGGAAAATGATGAAAGTTCAACCGTGTGGTTGGGATTCAGATATAGAATTTGTTTTAGAAGTATAACTATATCTATATGATATGAGATTAAAAGAATACCGAAAATATACGATCACGTCTTTCTAATAATAAATCAACTACACTCCACAAACGACCTCTATCAGCAAATCCATGAAACATGAGAAATAACTCGGATACAATATAGGAGTTTAAGTCCAGCGCAGTGCAACGCGAAGCGAAGGATGCAAATTTTTCTTTGCTTCGCTTCGCGTCGCGTTCAGTGTGTCACGGCCTTTATTCCCTTGCATCTATTTGAGAATCATGAGTGTTATGTAACTATTCGACTTTAATTGTGACATCAGGAAAATGTCTTTTATACTTCATGCACTATTTTCTGAAAGACAACCATTCTCTAATTGAAAAAAATTAAAAATTTTTTCTTCTCAACACACATTCAATTCACTTAAATTTACTGTTTTCATTACTTGGTGCGCGATGAACAACCATTCGTTTCTGTAAACGAACACATTTAGTTAATTAACAATTTTAAGAATAATAACAAACCTCCTTTCACCACATGTTGTATTTCGAGATCCATAGTTTTGGCCATATTTCCCAATACCGAAAATATAACCAAGCCCGATATCACACTCGTTAAAAAATCTAAAGAACTAACGAATATCGCATCCCTGAAATTATGCATTGGAATATCATAAATTTAGAAAATATTTAAAATAATAATAGAATTAAAATGTAATATTTCTAAATATCTAAGAAAATTAAATGCATAAAATGTAAACTAACTTATAAACTTTATTATAAAATTTATTATAACTTCCGTATAGAGTTATACCACCCCATGATATACTTAATGAATAAAATAGTTGTTCTGCTGCTTTTCTCCATACCTAAAATAATAATAATAAAAAAATAATTATTTAAATGCATATACAATTTAAAAATTGTCAACTTTTATAGAAAATTATTCGTTATTATAAAATGACAATTTTATTTTATATTTTCGTTCGTGTCGGTTATCAACTGGCATCATCATAAGTCAACTTTAAATCGCGTGACCCGAAAAGATATTACTCTCGTTTAGTCCACAACTGAAACCAATTACGTCATAATGACCTTATAGTTTCATATTACACCATTGTAACGTCATACAAACCTCATTGCTTCGTGACGTAATAATGATTTGCGTTGATGATGATGCAAGCACATCAGTTCGTACGATGATGGTACGAATTGATAACATGGTCGCCTTTTATCAACTCGCATTATCACTGATCAAACTGAACGAGTTTAAGTCCGAATTTTATATTATTTTTTCAGTAAAATATTAAAATAATTATGATGATGATACTTACAATAACGAATGAAAATCATATACAATACATGGATACTAAAAATAAGTTAAAAATAATGAAACATTAAAAAAATTTTAAAAATTAATTTGTTTGATAAAAAGTTATGTTTCGAGATTCTAACAAAAATTTAATTAGGTTCATTTAATAAGATTTATACAATACATGGATACTAAAAATAAGTTAAAAATAATGAAACATTAAAAAAATTTTAATGTTTCATTATAAAAAGCTATGTTTCGAGATTCTAACCAAAAATTTAATTAAGTTCATTTAATAAAACCTCTAATAGATTCACTTGCTACATTACTGTTTAAATTTTTAAAAATAGGAAAAAAAAATGATTAAATCTAATTAAGAGCGTACAAAGACAAAAAATTAAGCAAGAGTAATAATTTTCTCACTTCTATTTGCAACAGTTTTTCCCATTTCGGGACGAAGAAAAAATAAATTCCATCAATTGCTCCGTCTAATGTTACCCCATATATCAATAACGAAATTAGCACGACATAAGGAAACGTGGCTGTGAAGTAAACGACCTGTAAAAAGAGAAAAAAATTCCAAACAACATTATTCTTATTAAATTTATACTTTAAAAAAACTAACCTTGCGAGGAAATATTACCTTTCCGGATGATTTAATTCCGTTCTTTAAAGCTAGGAAGACAATCGTCCAAGAAATAAAAACGCACAGAGCTAAATCCCATTTTATAGTACCGATTTGGTTAATTCCTGGTGAGAGATCTAATATATATTTCCTATAATATTTATTTATTTGTCGGTTATAATCGGATAATGATTTAATTTTTTTAACATTTTTTTCAGTTTTTTTTTAAATATATAAAAGAGTTGAAGTTATAGATAAATATTTACTCCCAAAATTGTTCTGAAGCTGTCTGTGAAGCATTGGTGCAAGAATTTAATTTCGCTTTGTATTCTTCTTCTGGGACATAAAATAATCCTTTGCTTCCGTTAAGAACAATTGCATCAGTAAAATTATGTTCTGTTAGATTAGTCTTCATATAAGCGATTTCAAGCTTGGAAACAACATCTACACACCGAGACTATTCAAGAAAGTAAATTATTAAAAATAATTATAAAAATCACATTGATGTTACTACAAAGTTTTGTGGTTATCAATTAAACAAAGAAGCATTTCGTTTTAATATCAAGTTATCCCAAAAGTAATGCCTTTTTTATACTGTACTTGTTCAAACATGTCTCAGCTTGCCTAAACATGGATTTTTAAAAACTTTTGCAACATTGGAATAGTGTTAGTCTATTGATTCAAATAGAGAATATATACTTGATTAAATTAGAAATTTTGATTTATTTTTATATGCTTTCAAAATTTAATTCTAAAAATGACATTATTTTCAGGGATGACTTGACATTATTGACATTTCCTGTTAAAATTATTTTCAATTGTATTTTAATATATGCATTTTTTTTCATAATAATTTTTAATTATAATTATAATAATAAATGCAAATGTTATGACAAATAATTATACAATAATTAATTTTCATTAAAATTGAACTGGAAAATTTTCTTTTACTCATTTTTAAAAAATAAAAATGAAAATTAAAAAATGTTAAAACTATTCTATAAAATAATTATTCGCCTTATTTTCAAATATATTCGACATTTTGGAGTGAATAAATATGCACGATTTTAAAATGTATGCCTTGAACGTTATTTTTAATTGTATAAATATCATAAAAAATCTATCAAGTAATAATAATTAAGAGAAATCTCAGGAGTTTGAACGTCCCCCATTTATAAATAGATACACCATTTATTATTTTTAGTAAATTTTAAGAAGATAGAAACTCTTCTAGTTAGAAGAATCTCTATCTTCTTACACCATTTATTATTTCTAGATTTTTACAGAAACCATTTATTAATTCTAATTCCTCACATCATTTATTATTTTTTAGACTGCATTTATGAATATATTGTTTAACTTTCTAAAGTTATGTTGTTGAAGCTGTTGATGTTTCAAAATAGATTTTAATAATTCGATCAGTATATTGAATTTCTTATAAGTAAAATTAGTTAGTTTAAAAATTATTAGGGAGAAATCTCCAAAGTTCAAAATATATTTATTTGGATTGAAAATAATGAAAAATTAATTGATAATAAGTCGAAATCTGTTTCAATTGTTTGATCTTTCTGCTAAATACTATAAAAATTTTGTCAATTATTTCATGGCATATATAGAGAGTAACTTAAAAAGTTTCGATGTCCACCATTTTGAGTTTGATCTTTCTGCTAAATACTATAAAAATTTTGTCAATTATTTCATGGCATATATAGAAAGTAACTTAAAAAGTTTCGATGTCCACCTCAATCATTTTTTGGGTTAGACCAATCAAAATATGGAAAGTTCATGGTTTGTATTCATTTTTTCATTTTATCTTGCTCATGATAGGTACAAAATTTTAAGAAAAATTATTATAGAAACAGTAAGTTATATGCTGCACATGAATAATCAGTTAATGATCGAATTGTAAGTTGTTGTTCAAGAGAATGATCATGTTATGCTGATCACTCTTCAACAACAACTAACTTACAACTTATAAGAGAAATTGTGTTGCATTACCATTATACTTAAATGTTTAAGTACTTATTAAGATTTCTATATTTAATCTTATAATTATTTTTGTCAAAAATATAAAGGATTTTTATTAATATATGTATAAAGAGGTACTAACTTGATTTGCGGATCGTGTATAACAGTTTGAATCTGCTCCCCACCATTCGAAGCATTCGCTCCAAGGTAGCACAGCACGGAAAGATTGGGCCATGTATAATAACGTATAACTCATTACTATATTGTAATATATTGCTACAGTTAACGATAATATAACCATAGCAAAACCAATACCTGAAAATATATAAAAAAATTTATTATAAATTAAAAAAAATTTTCAATTTTTATATCAAGAATAGTAGATATAAATTGCAAAATATTAACAGATTCTAAAAGACGTAGATGAATTTCTTAATAGTAAAATTACAAATTTTAATTAATATGCGAGAGTTTGCATTTTTGTTTTAGAGGCATTGTTTTTAGTATAATAAAATTGAATTTTATTAAACTTTTCAATGAAAATTATAAAATAAAACTGACAACGTAAGTATAACATATGGATAATGATGATAAAATAAGTTATTAATCATAATAAATACATGCCCATTACAAAAAACTGATAGTAAAAGTTTTCTGATTGAGCAACTTTTATCAAAATTTTGCTGCTGTTTATATAAAGAAAATTGATTGCACGATAATTATTTTGTCGTCATGTAAATAAACATTAATTTTTTTATAACTGTTATAAAAAGGGTTGTAGGAATTATTCAAAAATATAGTTTTAAATTCTGTGAATTAAATATAGTAAATAGTTTCAGTTATTAAATTTACCATTTCAGAAAAATATGGAGAGAAACTAAATGAAAAATAAAATAAATTATATTAAAATGGATAGATATCTTAATAAAAAATTCCCATGTAATAAAATTTATTTAATATTTAATAATACAATATGGATAAAAAAGTTTAACTTTCTAATTTTCTTATATTATATGATTATGATGATGATTATGGTGATGGTGGTGATGATGATAAGTCATATTATATAATAATATTAAACCGATAATATGGATAAAAAAGTTTAACTTTCTAATTTTCTTATATTATATGATTATGATGATGATGATGATTATGGTGATGGTGGTGGTGATGATGATAAGTCATATTATATAATAATATTAAACCGACTTTTTAAATATTATACAAACTTATTATTAATTATAAAAATATATTTGAATTCTTGGGGTCAAAAATAAAAATTAATTATTAACAAGTAACCAGATGAATCATTTTTTTATTTAATGAAAAAATCTGTATATAGTTTTGCAAATTGAATTAAACCGTTAACTTTTTGTTATGTTGTTAAAATAACAGGAATCAATTAAAAAAAATTAAATCAAGCATCTACTGTTTTTAAATATTATGATGATGATTTTCCGAAACTAGATTAGTAAATGAAAAAATATTTTGTTTACCGAGATCTCTGTTTTTATAATAATGTTTCGTACGTTTCCTGTTTTATGAAACCCGGTACTTTCTAATACATATTTTTTTTAAAATGTCATCAGAACGATATATTTTCATTATCTGACACACGCAAAAGTCATAATTGGATAAAGCAGAACAGAAGATTGTTAACAGACCATTATATCTGCAATACATCTTATAACATTTCTGAGACTAACAGCAATACAAATACAGTCTTTTTCTAGAGTAGAGTTTATATTGATTATATGAAAGTAGACACTTCTGACTCAAGTTTAAAAACTAGTTGAAGATAAATATAATTCGAATGAAAACTGTAAATAATATTAATTATAATTGGAACCGATATTCTTTCTTTATACAGAAAGATATTTTTTTCCAAGGAAAAACATCTCTTCAGCTCTTGCAATAATTTCGTATCAATCAAACTTACTTTGTTAAGATTGATTACAATAAATCTTAACACACAAGTGATTACTACACGCAAGTATAGTCATACAAATCAAGTTGCAGAGACTTATTTATATTTTTTAAAATACAAAAAGTCTCTGCGACTTGATTTATTGTACACAATAAAATAAAACTTTGTTGGTATGTGATTAATGTCCATAACAAGAGTAAATAAATAATAAAACTTTTTTCATCAGTCTTGCTGAATTTATGTAATCCCTATTTATCATATATATTTATTTTTATATCGTCAGTATTTTTCATGACGACAAAAGTTACAATAAATCAACATTAGTCACACAAAACCAGACATAGTTTTATCTTTACGTTAACCGGATATCTGTTTATTTATAATTGTATCAATTTTCTGTTATGTATCTAAGTATTTGATCAACAATGTCAACAGTAATAAGTGATGATTTAATAATGATACATTAGTTTTACTTATCGTCTATTACGGTTTCCGCCGATTTGTCAAATGATCACGTTTTGCACACAAATCTCGATCCATTAATGTCATTATTTCCCGAAATAATTTTTACGATAATGATTTGAATCGTAAAAATAAAGATGAAATCACGTTCCAACTCAAAAATATTACAGAACTTCTATTATTTGAGAACCATATATTTCTGATAGCATCTCATTTAATACGTCTATTTATTATTTATATAGCCACAGTTATAATTATTAAATAGTTCTGACTTTTGTCTGAAGTTTCTCAGCCATTTGTATTAATTTATTAATAATATGTTAAAGCATTTGGAAAATTTTTAGGGGCAATTATATAAATATCTTTTCATTTTACAAGAATATCAAAATTTTTAAAAAATATTTTCTATTTTTGTAGTTTATTTCATTTAATTTCTTACGTTTATGTACATTTTTTCCTTTGCATTTTTTACTTTTTGTAATTTTAAATTTTACTTTACTGTTTTTTCGTTCTTTGTAGTTTGTTTATACAGTTCTCTTTGTAATTTTTACTTTTTATTTTTGTTCTTTGTTGTTCCTTAAAACTAAAATCAACAAAAGAATAAAAGTAAAAATTACAAAGAAAAGTACAAAGCATTAAAAACTATTTAGTTCAATCTTTTTTGATACTTTGTACTTTTTCTTTGTAATTTTTATTTTAATTATTTTTTGTCATTTTTAAAAAATTTTATTTTATTACATTTTTACTTTTTTTGTAATTTATATTTAGCCAAGTTTTTAGTTTTTCTTTTAAAAACTATTTTTTTTTTACAACACATTTATTCTCTACGGTTTTCTTTGTAATTTTTCAATTTAATTTTTTAATTTTCTTTGTAGTTTCAGTTTAAAAATTTATAAAGAATACTACACCATTAATCAGTTAACTTAAAAAAATGCATGGTTTACGTATTTATCTGAAAGATCTTATCTTCTTCTTCAAGTTTGCTTTTGGAATATCATGAAAATATTAAATATATAAAGTAATAGATATAGAAAATTTTCTGTCACAAAGATTTATAAAGTTGATTGCAAGATGAGAAAGTTGATTTTACAGTTCTAAGTAATTAAAGAAGATAGATTTATGCGAAAACATTTTAAAATAACAGAGAGAATGAATAAATAGTAAAATTTATCATAAAATTCTTTTGCAATGTTTTGATAAATTTCCATTTTAAAACTTCTGTTTTATCTTTGTGTTTATTGAATAATATACCGTAAATAAAATATAATAAAAAAGTTAAAAAACGCATATTTTTACTTATACATTTAAGAAAATATCAGTTATGATAATTTTTTAAAAATCGAATTTGTTGAACTTGATGTTTTCTTGCAGTTGATACGTAACTGACTGAACAAATATTAGAATTATGTATCTTACTGATAATGTTTTATTAGATGATAAGAATATATCGTAGGTTAATTCCTCATTAAACAAGCGTTATAATTAATCAGAAACTCACAAATTAGTGATAACAACTTACCTTTTCCGATAGGAAAGAGTTTCCAAACGGCAGTTGGTCCCAAATTAGAATATTGTCCCAGTGCTACTTCCAAAAAAAACATTGGCTTTCCAACGAAAATTAATAAAAGTATGTATGGAAATAAAAAAGCACCTGGAATATTCAGAAAAATTACATAATTAGTTTTTATTTAGTTTTATTTTTATGATACAAAAATATAATAAGTGTTTTTACCTCCTCCATTTTCGAAGGCTAAGTAAGGAAATCTCCAAACGTTTCCAATTCCAACTGATAATCCTATGCAAGACAATATGAATTCTGCTTTATTCCCCCATAGTTCACGTTTTGGAATTTGTTCTTCTTTTTTCTAAATTACAAAATTATATAAAAATATATTTTTTAAAAATTTTCATCATTGAAAATTATTTTTTAAACCTTCCAAGTATCGATATCGTATAACTACATTTATATTGTATAACTACATTTATTCAATAATTTCATTTTTATCTTGCAGTAAACAGAAAGGGATTTAAAATATTATTTTACAACATAATTTTAGAATTTATGTTCTTTAATCAATTATTAAACGTTAAAAAATTGTATTAAAATTTTTGACAAAGATAAATTAATAAAACAGTGTTGAACAAATATGTATGTTAAGAAAAAGAATGACGTTGTACACATCAATTAAGAAATATTTATCATCACGCAAATAAATTATAAAACACATCACATAATAAATTACTCTACTTCAAGTTACCTCTTTTTTATAATTATTTAATTATATATTAATAAATGCATTAACTGCAAATCAAGTTGTCATTTTTACAACTTTCGATGAAGTTTTACTATTTAGAATTATGGATAAGTCATCCAGAAAAAGTTATGTACGTGTAAAGAGTTTTAACGGAAGAGATGTTCTACATTTCAGAAAGATGACTTCTGATTTTACTTTTATTTTTTAAATAATATATGAAGAGAATTGATACTTCATACGAATAAAATTAGATCTTTGGTATACTCTGAGACGAAGTTCATTATTATAAATAAATATATTAGTCAAAGGAAAAGTGTAATATAATCTTCAAGATAAAACAAACTAAAGATTTCCTTTGTTTACCGGTGAATTTTATACTGATTACAGGGTTGAGGGAAACATAATGTAACTTATTTTGTATAGAATAACAAACATGCATAATGATCAAATTTCTTTTCGAAAGTTTATATATAATCATCTTCAGAACTTAAAATATGAATTAAATTTAAGTAAAAATTATAGAATTGTCTTTATATCTACCGTATATATCAAAAATTTGCATAAAATTCCAAATATATAAACATTTATAATTTTTTTTATTAAAAAACAGAATTTTATTCAAATAATGTATAGAAAATAATTTGATTTATTGCTCTTATAAAATTTATATTTGTGAATAATATGAGAACAATTTAACAGTAAACACGTGCATATTTTGGAATATACAATAAAATTTTTTATTGTGATATCGCACTAATTACCACTTTATCAAAAATTTTTTCTTCTGACTGCTATCAAGATAAAATGTTCAATTATGGGCTTAAGTTTTATCATCATCAAGTTTTGTTTGCCTATTTATCGCAATTGTTTTTAAACAATTTCGTTATTCGTAGCTGTTACACAATTAGATAAAATAGTAAAATTTTCCATGCTTAAAATACTTGATATCATTTTTGCTGTCATAAAAAAAATGATGATATGTATAATTATATTACATATTAATTTTTTTATTATTTTTAAATAAAAAAATTAATATGCCTGTCAAAAAATACAATACAGGTAGTCCTTGATTTATGGCAGAGTTTGGTTCATAATCTGCCATTTTAAGTTTGGTGGCTATAAGTTATATATGCTAAAATTTATGGATTTCTCATTACTAATGTTTATTAGGTCATTATACATTATCTAAATAAACTTATAAAACAAAAACCTCAAGAATCAGATAAGAAAAGGGATACTTTCCATATTTTGGATTAATAAATCAGGACTTGAACTTATTGAATTGTAAGGAAATTAAATAGCACATTTAGCAGTATTAAAGATAGATCTAAAACTTTTATTTAGAAACGTTTTCGATATTATAAATATCATCATCAGCTTTTCATAGAGAACAATGGCTAAAAGAACTACAACGGAATTCGAAGAATTCATATTTACAGTTTTAAAATATAAGCACGCGCACATTATTTAAGTATTTTTTCAAAATTTAGAAATATAAAATCTAAAAATAAATAATTATTATTATACAGATTGTTTTTCGTTATGCAAAATATGAATGGTAATCACCAGTGTTTAATCGCGTATTTCCAGGCTGCCGAAATATTTTCGCTATTTTTATTATTAATAATGTTTTCAGTTTCACTTCTTTTCATAATTTCAATCGTTTCTGCTATCCATAAGTCCTCTTTTTTATCTAGATTTTTTATAATTTTTGCATTTTCCCATTGTATTACTATGTTACTTTCGTATGCACAGGTC